>JASDQU010313243.1:0-12425 GCA_032191745.1 Picea mariana | reverse complement strand
AGTATTAATAATAATAATATAATTTTAAGGTCACAACCAAGGTAACACAAAATTGATGTATGATACCCTTTGTTTGTGGGACAATGGACAAAGTATTAATAATAATAATAATCTAATTTTAAGGTCAGAGCCAAGCCAAACACCAAATTGGTGTGTGAGACCCCTTGTTTGTGGGACAAGGGACCCCCTCCACCCAGTGATTTACATACCCTACCTCCCTTTGAATTTGAACGTGTCTTAGGAAAAAACTCTTAAAAAAAAACAATATATACAAGTATATACAACCTGAGTGGCTCTAATGGTTAAGAACATGTGTTTCCTCTTAAGAAGTTACAAGTTCGGGGTAGGGTATGTATACCTCCGTAGATTTTACCAGTCAAATCGTTGTGCTGAGGGAAGTCCCTTTCCCACAAACAAGGGAGTCTCATACACCAATTTGGTGTGGCTTGGCCATGACCTTAAAAATAGATTACTATTATTATTATAATTTTACTATATTGTGAAAAGATAAATATATAACAAGAGAGTGAACTGAATTTGTTTTATTTTGTTTGAGTCGAAAGCTGGTAAAATATTTTATTTTATCCACTTCAGTCACATACGGATAAATATCACACAAAAGTTGGATTCTCAATGTCTATTTTGTTTTTTCACGTAACTTTAATGTAAAGTTTAACACGATCTTCTTAGGATTCATTTATAAAAATCTTAAATCCAATTATTATATTTAAATATATGTATTTTAAAATTATTTATATTCTATAAATACTTCTTTATTACTTCATTACAAAATTCCATTTAATAGGTCGTTGGATGGCGTTGTTTAAATATTAAATTTAATTTCAAATGTCCAACAAAGTATCTAAAAAAATTTAAAAAAAAAACGACCAACCAACTTTCCACGTGAAATCAGTGGTTGTCTTAATAAAACGAAACACTACACTTAAGGCAACATCGACGTCATGCATGCTACGTGACAACAATAAGCAACAAGAGACGTACACACAACAATCACGTCAACTTAGGGCAACAATAATTTCAAATTTTAACATTAAAAAAGTTGAGTAAAAGTTTATTTTTTATGAATTTAATTCCTTTCATTACTTTATTAATAAATCCAAATTTAAAGTGAATTTATGTAATTTAATATTATTACAATATTTTAAAATAAAAATGAACACATATCACAATTTTCAATATTTTATTTTGTATGTTTTGGAACAATTTGTATGTTTTTGGAACAAGGTTAAAGTATAATTAAAATTGTATATGATTTTATATATGAGATTAAGGTTAGGTGTTACTTAAAAATATAAGACTTTACTATTATAACCTTTAATTATGATAATGAGGGATATTGACTTTCTTGTCAATACTTTCTAGGTTAAACTTTTTTTTTTATTAATTAAGAGCTAGTCTTAGTGGTATTTAAAGAAATAGGTTATTTGAAGATATTATATGGAATGTTTTAATGTTGATTTTTAAAGAAATATATGGAGTTTTTAACTTAAAAACATCTCTTTGTTAGCTAAGCAAAGGAGAAATTTTGCATGTTAGTAAGAAGAAATATTCCTAGGAAATTATTGTAAGAAGAAACACTACACTACTAGGAAGCTTGACTTAAAAATATCTTTGTAGTAAAAAGAAACACTACATTATTAAAAAGTAAATAACTAACTTTTGACAATGTAAGTCTATTCAGAATCAAGCAAAAAAATTTAGGGCATTGTTCTATCCTATATGGATTTTGGATCATAATAAAACTATGTTCATGCTAAAAATATATGATAAATTCTTATCAAATTTATGACTACATTTGTTATAAATCTAACTTACTTTGGAAAAACACTAATAAAATTTTACCCAAAAAATGAACATTACATAAAAATTACCATTAAATTATTTGAAAAATGCATTGAGAATAACGCCTTTTAGTACTTGTTGACACTTTTAATTTGATTTGTTGCCAAATTTTATGGGGACATATTTTAAAACAAACACAATTTAAATGTTTCATATGCCATGAATTAAAACTTTGAAACTTTGATTGCGAGAAGACATAATAACATGCCTAATGCATACTACTATGATACAATGTCCCACCTCGTTATTTATATAGGTGTTAAGATGTTAGAATGTAAATTTGGCTTTTACTTCAATTAAAGAATTAATTAACTTTTCACCTCATTGTCAYTTTTTTGTTTGATAATCTAATGTTCTATGTCATCATTAAACTCAATTCCAATAAGGTTTAAACTCAATTCTAATAAGATGTAGAAAATTTCTTAACCAAATTCTTAAAAAATAGTTCTGAAGCTTTGGCGATTTGTATTGCAAACTTATTTTATTGTATTATTACTTATGGATTTTCACCTTCTTAGACTTCCCACATCATCCACCCCATCTATAAAGCTAGAGATAAGAATTACCCTGAAAACTATTGGATAACTATGATTATGTATAACTTGGAAAATGTGTTTGCCACAACTTTGAATAGCCATCTATATCTCTAGATTGGAAGTTACCAAGAGAGTTAGAGCTAAAGGACTTGAGTAGGTTTTAGGAGAAATCGTCGCCTTAGTGACCACATTTTCACCCTGACTTGTATCATTAAGAAGGCTAAGGATAACATGAGTAGAGTTTATTGTTGCTCTGTGGACTTCCACAATGCATTTGAGATAGTCCCTTGGCACTTACTCGTGCAAAGAATCAATGTTATAGTTCTTCCAAAATTAGCGGTTTTACTAATTATCACACGTTATGAGTCCATCATTGATACAATACATACATGTGATGGTGATATAGAGGGATTCCAAATCATTGTAGGAGTTAAGCAGGGTTGTCCTGCTCTATCCTACAATTTTTGGACTTTACATTGATGAACTATCAATAAATCATAGTGGATACTTTACATGGTACATATCGTGGCTTGCTCTTCATGGTGCATATCATTAGCGCTTTTTTGTATATGACATTATTTTATGCCACACTTAGTGAAAGGCCTCTAGAAACAATGAAGCATCCCATGATCTTTTTGTGACTCCCATGGGGTTGATGTGAGCTTGCAAAAAGAAAAATGTATGGATTTCAACACCTCAAAGGAAAATGAAAATAATGGAATTCTTACTTATATGCGTTAACAAGTGGACATTCTCTCATCATACACATATAAATGAATGTTTGTTTTTGGAATATGCTTTAATTTGACACTGACAACAAATTTTGTTTTAAGTGAACGTTACAAAGCCCTTACTTCTTTTGAGAAGTAGTGTTTTAGGCATCAACTTTAGGACAACATGAACTTCATTCTTCATGTCCATTGTTCGAATGAAAAGTAAATACCAAACTTGTTATAGTCATGCTTTGTATGGCACATAGTCATCTTCTCTACATGTGCTCAATGTTGGGAGCAAATTCTCTCTTTGTGATAGTAATTACATGATTTCCAAGTCTAAAATAGATGTTTTAAATATTGATTAGTTTATACATACACATGTCTTGTTCCTCCCAAACATTCAATAGAACCTATGTCATTTTATGGTCCTCTTTATAATTTGTTTGAGTACTTGAATATTATTCAATACAAACATAGCATTTCTATGTATTGTATATGCATGAATGTCTATGTTTCCATAAACTTTGACAAGAAGAACCTATTATATAGTGATGGCCATCCATGCAGTGATGGAAACATTACAGGGTTCATAAATAGTTGTAGGTGCTTATTGTTCAATGCAAATCGTTCGTTTAAGAAACACTCCAATGACAAATAGTTTCTTATCAAAAGGAAGGCGTTAAGATTTAATTTGTTGTTGTCCATGCAATATAAAGTATGTCTCACGGTGACGAGTTATTAATAAACTCTAACTTTCATAGGCAACTAACTATTCATCAAAAGTAGCTTGCATTGGGACAACCTTTATACATCTCATTGGGATGTAACAAAAAGACTGATGACTAATTGTATTTTTATATTTTTTTTATAATTATTTTAAATTCTTTATTAAATTTGACATTTTCATTTTAAAGTGGTTGGATGCTTCTAATAAAACTTTATTTGATGTGTGAACATACTAGATTCATTATCTTCACTAAAATCATTGATTTAATGTTTGGTATTTTTTCAATCAAGAATGAAATGATGAGCAACATGTCTATCATCTACCATTGCACCCCTCTATGGTGTCAATTTGAAATAAGGTTGCTAAACAAGCTCAGCTTGGAGAGCAAGCATATCAAGTATGGTTGGATCAACCACTTATTCAATACTCACTACCTCCTGAGTCACCAATTTCAAACATCTACAATAGCATTAGTTCTTCAAATATTAAGGACAAAATGTTAACATTAGTTCTTCACGCTATTAATTTACTTTTTTAAATTAATGTTAATCTAAAATAAAAAGATGACAATCCAATCACTGTAATTCCTTGTTTTGAGAGAGACTATTAATAATAATTGCTTCCCAATTGAATTTGACTATTTAAACTTGGACCATATTCCTTTTCAAACGTTTCTACACACTTTGTACCATACTCTAACACAAATTTCAATTTCAAAGAATAATTTTAAACTATTTAAACTTGTAACATATTCCTTTTCAAACATTCCTACACACTTTGTACCATAATCTAACACAAATTTCAATTTCAAAAAATAATTAAAAAAAAAACTCTTCCACTTCCACTTTAGGTTAAATGAAATTTTCTTTGTACCATACAAATTTCAATTTAAAAGAATAATTAAAAAAAAAAATCTTCCACTTTAGGTTAAAATCTTCCACTTCCACTTTAGGTTAAATGAATTTTGGTTTTAGATGTTGATCATGAAAGTACCTTATTCCATTTGAGCCTCATACCTTTATGTATACATCACCTTATTCCATTTGTTCATTAGTGTGGATTCAACATTTTCATCATAACCATAGTCGACCAACTTTATAAAAGTGCATGGGTAGGTCCAACAATAATATGATGGTGAAACTTTTGGGAAACCTTGGGCGATGGAGGGATGCTCTTGGTGGTATTCACTATTTTCTAATCCCACAATGTATCATTTATGTATATACGAAGTCCCTTCATGTGGGTTGAATTAACTCTATAAAATAGTGGATGGTTAAATATTTTATTTTGTCAATCAAWTATGGAGTCAGTTTGGAGAGCAAGAAAACATGGAGTCACTTTGGATTTCATTTCTACTGGTATTCGAATCTTGGTTGGAATATAATGATATGGGATCGGTTACTCAAAAGTTTCATTGAGATATTCGTGTATGACCCACCCATCWTGCTTTTAGAGACTATTATTGAAAGAATCTCTGCATAAAGTTATTGATATTCTCACAARTCAATSTGGAATAAGGTGATGTTATTATATTCTTCAATTACACGACCTTTTTAGAAGTACTTCAAAATAATTTCTAATAATAAATTGTTTTTTAATAATTTTATATATTTTATGGTCGTGTGGTTAATAATTTGTATGGTGTATATTTTAATATCTTTTTATAGTTAATATAATGTGGAAAACCTTTGGGTCAACATAGAGTTTGTTAGTTTGTTGTAGTTTTCACGAATTGCAAATATATATATTTAACAAAAACTAAATTAAGATTTATATTGGGGATGTGCAAAAGCAATAGCATTAAAAAAGATTACATAGCATGGATATATAGTTATTTGTTTATTGTAAATATGTATCAAAATGACTACAATATTTAACGTTTTTGTTGGGTTGTTTTTGAGATTTCCTATACTATAAACATCTTTAAAAATTTGCCCAAGGCACCACCAAATTTTGAAAAACATTCAAGACATATTAGAAGTTGTGTCCTGCATTTCATGGATTTGAAGAGGGTTTGGAGGATCTTCTTCAGTGTCCATTGGCGTTGTTCCTCTACCCAAAATTTCTTGGTTGTTTTCAGTATCTCTGTCATTTGGAGGATTTCTTCCAAATTAACAGAGTTTGAGGTTGAACGTTGTGTTGGTCCAGGGTCTTGGATTTGTTGAACAACATCCTCCATGTCATCCATTCTCCTTGCTAGAGACGATAAACTTGCTTTAAAGAAGCTGAATATTTCTTCCATTCGATTCATAATCTCGATTAACATTCCTTCCAACTATTGAAGTTTAGCCATAAGTTGATGAAGAACAACTATTGAAGAACAACTGCTTCATGGCTTCTATTGTTCTAGAGGTCCTTCGTTGAGGGTTCCATTGGACTGCCTTTAGTGCGAGCCCTATAGTTACTCCAGTTGATAATAAAGATCGTGTATGGAAGAATTTGATGTAGCTCACAAACCTGAAGCAATTCTAACTCCTACAAGACTATGATCTTCCTTCATAATGCACAACGGAACTCATATTCAAACATGCAACAAAAAAATCATTTATTGTTGTTAAGACTGAAATAGAAGAATTTTAATTACAACCACAAGAACATAAATAGGTTGTGAATCCTTGCTTTCATTATTGATTTCAGAATGCCCCTTATTACAATGTAATTGAGAAAAACATATTTTCTCACCAAACTAGAACTGATGTATTGTGTTGTTCTTCTGCATATTACACTGTCACTTGATCTCGTTCTTGGTGTTTGTCTTAGTAACTTCAAATCGACCTGAGGGAAACCTTTCTTTCTTCAAGCTCAAATCAACCCTGGCATATTCCTTCCCCTTCTTTTTATGTTGTTTTTGTCAGTTGATTTGTTTCCCCATTCGTTGGGAAGATGAATAGTCATGATTTTTTGCTGTCCAAACATTTCCAATTCAGTTTTGTTTCCTCTTCCTTCACCAATGATTTCCACTTGGAACTTAATCTTCATTAGCTACTTGGACTGAATTTAGAATCATCTCATTGAGTAGCAACATAAAAATTTCAGCACAAATCTTGTAGCGTGGAGTCGCAACAAGTTGCAGTACCAATTCTATAGTGTGCAGTCATAGCATAGGAGTTGTAGCACCAATCTTGTAGCGTGAAATTGCAACATAGGAGTTGTAGTGAGTTGCAGCACTAACAATTTTAACGACTAATAGCATGAGTTGTTGAGTAGAGTTGCAAGCATCCTTATTCCTCCTAAATTAACTTGTACATAATTGAAATGTTTTTGGGTGATGTGGATTGCCCAAAACCAAATATGCTTCTGCATCAGACACCCTTGGTAAGAAAAACATGAGCTCCCAGCTCATGTGGTTGTTGTTTAAGGGAATGAAGAGTTTCGCAAGTGCCTTAGTTATTCTTCAAAAACCCATGATGCATCCTCAAATCCTTTGTTTTTCCATTTGACTAAATATTCTAGATATTCCTTCTTGTGAGTTTTTCTACCAATCCTTGTGGCCAAAATTTCTTCCATTTCCTCAACTCGCTTGAATGGTATTTGTTCCCATATGCCCAAAGTACTCTCATCATCATTGTTTTCTCCTTCATGGAATCCATATTGATTAGTAACATTGAATGGTGGAGATATATCGAACTTGTCCGTAAGTTCCAACTGATAAGCACTATCAGAAATTGGTCCTATTTTTTTATACTTAAGTTTGTTATAAGTACCTTTGGGAAATCATTCCTTTCTCAACTGAGCCATGAATAACTCACCTTATTTAAATATTTTGTGTCTTCGTTGTAGTTCTATCCTCCGTTTATACTTGTTATTTATTTCCTGTAGTTTTTGTTTCACCTTCTCATGCAATTCATGCATAATGTCTGCAAAATCATTGGCATCAACACTCCTTTTATCTCCTAGATTCAGTAAATCATCCAAATCTACCACCCCTTTAGGTGAATTACCATAAACAATTTGGAATGGACTCTTCCCTATAGATATGTTCACTAAATCATTGTAAGTGAATTCATCTTGTGCAAAAACTAAATCCCACTGTCTAGGATTTGTGTCACTCAAACTTCTCAATAAGTTTCCAAAGCTTCGGTTCACCACCTCTGTCTGTCCATCTATTTGGGGATGATAGGTCGAATTGTATAGCAACTTAGAACCCAGCCTTTTCCAAAGTTTCCTCCAAAAGTGACCAAGAAATATCGTGTCTCCRTCTGAAGTAATATTCCTCGGTAGGCCATGTAACTGTACCACTTCTCTGAAAAACAAGGCAGCCACTTCACTAGCATCACTTGTCTTCTTACTTTCTACAAAATATGCCATTTTTGAAAACCAATCTACTACTACCATTACAGAATCATACTTTGAGACAAACTAAGTTCGCTCACACAAAGAATATCCAATATAAATAGGATAGTACACAGAAATCCATATAGGATAGTAATAATATGAATAATGAATAAGTTATGAGATGATATTACAGTGAGAAATGAGGACCTTAAATACCCACATAGGGGTGCCCTTTCATGAAGCGATGCATCCTTTCATTAGGATGTCATGACTCTTCATTATTAATTATTATTTATTATTTATTTATTATTATTATTATTATTATTATATATTTATTTATGTTACAATTCCTTCCCCTTAAAAATGATTTGTCCTCAAAGCATAATTATTGAAGGCTTCCCCTTAACTTTTGTTCTGGCTCGCACTGTCTTCTCAAGATCTTCTTTTCTTGTAGTTGCGACACTCAACGAAACAAGATGATATAACCTTTGAATTCCTAAACTAATGTGTTTCATCTTCTGTGGAGTGACCCATCCCAAATCTACCTTCATTGGAATTGTTTGATTATCGATTGTCCTGACAGGGCTTCTCATTTCAGGCTTCCATACAAGTTGTCAATTTTGTCTTTGTTCCTTTACAATGTTGTAGTTTAGTTGTCAGTAAGAAGAACATTGTTCATATTCATCTTGAATTTATTGTTGGTCGTAACAAATCTTGTGATTTGGATGACGATAAGGCACCTAAATCTGTTATTTATGTTACATACTTCCTCTGTGTCATAGGTAGTCCCAAAACCAAATCCATGCTTACACCTTCCCATGGTGTTTTAGGTACTGTAAATGGAGTGTAAAGTCTTGTATTATGACTTCTACCCTTAGCTAATTGACAAACTCTACAACACTCAACAAATTTCCTGACATCTTTGTTGATGTTGGGCCAAAAGTATCATTCTTTCACCAGTGATGTGGTTTTGTCCATGCCACAATGTCCTCCTAAACTGCCATTGTGTCACTCTCTAATGAGGTTCAACCGTATTGAACTCTATGGAACACATAATTGTTGGTTGTTAAACAAGAAGCCTTCATGAATGTGGTACTCTAAGAATGGTGTTTGGTCCATACTTTATGGTTCTATGCATGCCTTCTAAGCCTCTGCAAAATCTTCATCATCTTCATACAACCCTTTCACACATTCCAAACTTACCACTGCAACTAACATGGTGTTTATCAATATTCTCCTCCGACTCAATGCATCAACAACCTTGTTTGACTTCCTTGACCCGTGTTTCAAAACAAATGTATAACTTTGTAAAAAGTCTACCCATTTAAAATTTTTCTAATTCAATTTACCTTGGTTGTTAATGTACTGCAACACCTTGTGGTTAGTAAAAAAAACAAACTCCTTTGGAAGCAAGTAATTTCACCACTTTTTCAAGGCATGCATGATAGCATAAAATTCTTGATCATAAACAAAGTATTTATTCCTCGTTTCATTCAACTTTTCACTGAAAAGGGATATTGGTATACCTTCTTGGACCATAATTTCTCCAATTGTTGTCCCACTTGCATCACAGTCTACTTGAAATACCTTATTGAAATATTGAAGTGCCAATATTGGTTGTTTTGTCACCTTTTTTTTCAAATATTCAAATGACTTTTTTGTTGTTGTTCTCCATTGAAATTTCCCATTCTTCATGCATTCAGTAAGAGGCGCACAAAACTAAGTGAAATTTCGAATGAATTTCCTATAAAAAATTTCCAGTCCATGGAAACTCCTCACGTCAAAAGTGAATTTAGGTGTCAGCCAATCCAATATTTCTTTTACCTTCTCGGGATCCATCTTTAAACATTCTTTGGAAACCACAAAATCCAAGTATACAAGCTCCTTTTGTAAAAACGTACACTTCTACAGATTTATCAGCAAGGCCTCCTCTTTCAATCAATGTAACACCTTCTTCATGTGCTCCAGATGTTCTTGTTTTCTCCTGCTGAAAATTATAATGTCACATAAATATACGACAACAAATTTTCCCAAAAATGGTTTCAGAACTTCGTTCATCAACCTCATGAACGTGTTAGGTGCATTAGTTAAATCCAAGGGCATAACTAACCACTCAAACAACCCATCTTTTGTCTTAAACCTTGTCTTCCATTTATCACCTTCCCTTATCCATATTTGATGATAACCACTCTTCAAATCAATCTTCGTGAAGTACTCAGCACCACTCAAACAACCCATGAGATCATCCATTCTCGGTAAAGGAAACTTGTACTTAATGGTGATTTTATTAATAGCTCACGAATATGTACACATCTTCCACTCACCATTCTTTTTCGGTGTCAAAATTGATGGTAATGCACAAGGACTCAAAATTTCTCGAATCAAGTCTCTTTCAAGTAACTCATTGATGTAGAAGCATCGCTTCACATCAGCAACACGCCAGCATTCTAGCACATCAGTACACATTTCAGAGAGGGAGAGACATCGACCCTCCCATTTTTAAATTTGAAATCTAATCCCATACGGATTCATGTTGTAAGGTCGAGTGAAGACCAAACCATGTCTTTGTACAGGTAGAAGTTAAGGTTGCCTTTAATGGCTAACAGGTTGATGGCTCTGGTTTCAATTCAGACTAGATGGCCATTTATGAAACTTCAATGTAATAGATGAGGTTAGGTGGAGAGGATAAGCTCATAGAGCCCTCTTTTGTAAGGGGATATTGTATCATATTCCATTAGGAGAATTAGGGGTAGGAGGATTCTGAGAGGAGAGCCTGAGAAGATCAGAAGCTCAGGAATAGGAGTAGGAGAGAAAGATCTGAGACTCTATTGTAGTCCAGTCTATGTACACATTTGTAAACAGACATTCATCTTAATACAAAGAAAAGAAGTTTTTCCTGCACATGATGTGTTTATGAATTATCTATATTATGTGAATGTTATCTATGTGTTAATATATGTTGTAGGTGTATGATAGGTTTCATCTGCAGTAGGAAGATAAATTCCTTTATCTTTGTTTGAGTTTGAAGTATTGTTCTGGGTTCTTTAGGTTGTGCAAGGAGTGCACAACAAAACACTGGAGTTTATATAGCCAACACAAGGAGTGCGCATATGAACTCTATGGATTCAGAAAAGAATGTGCCAGGAGGGAGCACCATAGCGATCACAAACTCAAGAGGAACCTCAAGGTTATTGAATACCTTGGAGGAGGAACTGTGCAGAGAAAGCACAGAGGGAAATAGAGTTACTGAGAAATCTGTAGAGATCTTCCAGGTGAGCATCGAGCGGGTGCAAGTCTGCACAGAGAGAACACTTTTTCAAGTTTAGGGAGAGGAGTATCAGAAGAATACACTCATAGAGTTGTTGAATACTCTGTAGAAATTGTTCACTAAGTTTTTCTTTGATCAGGAGGATGCCAGGATGGCGAGAATAATTTCTTTTCAAGAAATCCTTCGATATGAGTTAAAGAAATCCCATAAACGCAAGGAGTGTGCGGGAAATCGAAATCCTCTAAGCATCAAGCTCAGAAAAGATAACACAAGGAGTGCGTGGGAGTCAGACTTACTCCAAGTCCTAAATCTCATAAGAGATAATGCTTTCAAAAGTGAAGATGAGACTGAAGAGAGTCTGGTTCGTAGGAGAAAGTTCAAAGATCAAAACCTTTGAACACTTACAAAATATTCCAAGACAGGAGAAGTCAATATCTTAGGAGGATGAGAAACAACAACCATCTGATCAGTTGTAGGGATGATCCTAGACTGTTAGATCAGTGACCAGTGAACAGGAGAAGCATAGAGAAGAGGAATAGATCCCATCCGTTGGATCTGAGCATGAAGGACCAACAACTGTTGGATCCAGAGGTAAGTGTACGAGATTTAACCCTTGTGTGCATAGGAGAGTGTACTTGTCAAAGTCTCGAAGTCCCAAAGTGATTTGGGACCATCCATCATCAAGGAGGATAGGTGGCATAAGATCCACAACTTCAAAAGTTTCTGGAAAAGGAGAAGAGGAGAAACAAACGAAGTAAATCTTGGTCGTTGATTGCTAGGAGGGGAACGTGTCAAGATGTCATGCATTTTAGGTGAAAGCACTTCGAGAGAAATGATTTAATAAGATTTTGAGACTCCCAAAGCCCGAAGAGCCGAAGGGCCTAAGAGCCAAAGAGCCAAATCCTGAAGGAGCCGAAGCGCTGAAGAGCCGAAGCACGTAGGGCCGAAAGCCGAAGAGCCAAAAGAGAAATCTAGACCGTTAGATCCAGAAAGGGTACGTGGAAACAAATCGTGAACTCTAAGAGAAAATACTCTGGGAG
>JASDQU010313242.1:0-13498 GCA_032191745.1 Picea mariana | reverse complement strand
TATTATTCCACAATTAAGCATGGGTTCTCTTACTCCACAAAGCGTCTTCCCGTGAGGGATTTCACCATAAGGGGACCACTTTGGAGTTCATCCATATTTAGTTCTTATCAACCATGACAAAGTAATAATGAGTCATATTTACATAAAACAATATTGGTTCCATTACCCAAACCTTTGTGCTTCAGGGCTTTCTTCAAGGGTTGACATCAATGACAACCAACCTTAATCAACAGTTCTAAACCTAGAGTTGCAACCCTTGACCTACATTGATTTTCAAATTCCAGATGAAAGCTTAGATTTTGAGACAAATTATGAGTTAATCCAAAATAACTTTGTACCATTATGCTTTAATTCATTTTAGTTTTTGAAAAAGAATCTTGAGTATGTGTTAAAGGATAAACACACAACAAATCAAGAATTTTTAGTGGAACCAATGCAGCAGTCATCTCAATTTCTATAGAATCCAATATCTGATGTGTTGGATGACTTGTGTTGTCAAATTCATTTTACATCATCCAGTTATGGGATGAAAAGTTGTTATGATATTGACATGATCAGGCAGTCAACTTCATTGTCTTTTTCAGCAAGAGTCTCATTCCAAATCCCATTAGAACATTTGCAGCCATATCAGGAAATTTTTGACGATCTAGACAGCATAAATATAGTACCAAATCATAAGGTTGAATTGGTTGTATTTGAATATCAAGGAATAGGTCAATTCTATATTGAGCCAGTGGCTATTTATATGGATAAATTGTTCATCACAGAGCCACAAATAATTCCCAGTATTTATGTTGTCTAACAGGTTTATCAAGCTCCTTGTGATGAAGATCGGGATGGAAAGCAGTTCATGATACTTATGCAAGTTCTATTTTTGATATTGATTGAAAACATTGAAAGAGTAGAGTCCTTAGAGCAGTTGCTTGACTGGATGCACTGGCATTATTGTCTCATTTAGAACAACAAAATTATCAGCAGTTTAGAGTAGGTAGCAGTTTTGAATAAGTTCAGTTATTTGAGCATGTTTTTCAGTATTGTATGGTTTCCAACATAGTGTTCAGTCAAATCTGAGCCAGTTCGAATATTATAGTTGCAGTGAATCCATGGCCCAACAAATAAAGCACTGGTCTGCATGTTCAGAGATGTGATATTATTGACACCTCCTCAGGAGATTCCATCCCCAGGTGGAGCCTATGTTGGGGTCTTATAATCATAGGTAATTGGTTTCTTCAGCTGCCTATTTGGCATTTCCCCCGCGATGAAGACATCTGGCTCAGTTGATTCCATTTCCCCCTCCATCCATTTTGCCTGATCCTCCATCACTCTGCTTCATCCTTCATCCACCGCTACATCTTTCAGTCCCTCATCCTTCACTATCACACCCATCACTCATCCCTGCATGAATAAACAAACTTAGGATAATAAACGAATAATTAGGTTAATATTAATTAAACTAGTGTACTTAGACTAATAAGATAGGTTAGTCTTGTTAGTAATTAATTAATAATTAGTAGTTAAGTTAGTTTATTGTAATTAAATATTAATTGAAAACAATAAAACAATTAAAAACAAATTCATATTAAATAAATACAAAATATAATAAAATAAAAATTTATAATAAAAAACTAATTAACAAAATATATATAAATAAAACAAAACGTAATAAAACAAAATTAAAAACAAAAACAAAAACTTAAAACTTAAAACTAATCCTAAGTCTCGCGCGTACAACTCAGACCCCCCCCCCCNCCTTCCCCGCCCCCCTCATGTCCCATCAACTCCTTGGGGGTCCGAGTTGGTGATATTGGGAGGGACAGATGTCACCTCAGGGTGAAATCAAACACCCCCCCTCCCAATACCACTTACCACCTTGAGGGGGGTCCAATTAAACCTCTTTACTCATGCAAAACTACCCTCACAACCTCAAAACCATGGTTTTTGCCAGTTTCGACCAGTTGACTTCCGGAAAGGATTCTAGGAAAATGAAAACGAATTTTAAAAAAATGAGAGAGGTGTTTGTTAAGAACAGGCTGAAGAACAAAAATCTCTTCCATATTTTTCACAGGTGCCACCATTTTGGAGAATCGAATCCATATTTCAGCCTCATTTTCTCTGTTTTCCATTTTTTCCTATTTTAGTCATGATTTTGTGGGAGCTGTTTCGGCAAGATGGAGATGAATTAGGAAAAAATGAAAGAGGTTTTTGTTTAGAATAGGTGCATATAAAAAAACCTCCCACGGGTTTTACACAGACCTCTCATATTAGGAGAATAAAAGACTCATTGGGACCCTATTTCTCATAATTTAAGGAGGCAAAAGTTTCCATGGGATGACATCTGACGAAGGAAAAAGTCGACTGGATCTCCATGAAATAATATCATCTCCTGATATAAATATATGACGTGCACTCAAGGGCAGCCAAATCATCATCAAAGGCCATCAAAAATCTGTTACCAGTGACTGATAATTGACACACAGTTAAAGAAATCTGTGCAGTGTTGGCGAAATCTCAATTTTTTTGCAGTGCAATATTGTCAGTTTAGATTTGATTGAATGAAATCGTAGTCATTTGATCATGATCATTGTAATAATGGGTGCAAATAATTCATGTTTTGAAAGAAGAGAGAGGTTTGACCTATGTGAAAGAGGTTCCCTGGGCCCTGTAAATTTTGGGTGTAGGGAAATCTCAGTAGGTGTGAGAAAGACCATGTTCATTTATTTGTGAATTTAACATAGCAAGCCTACTTATGGCTTGAGATTCATCACAAAACTTATGCTCATAAATGTCTCTTCTCTATTTAATTGTTTATCTTACATCTTATTTCTAAGAGAAGTGTGATTAGAATTCATCCTTTGGTGTTCCTTTCATAATAGAATATGCTTTTCATCTATTTTTGATGTCCTGTTATAGAATTCATCCATAGTTATATGCCCTATTTCAGCCATCAAATTTGTATGTTGATTCTTTTGCAGCTGCATGTAGAGATTCACCCATGGTTAGGTGCCTCTTATGTAGTTGAATATTGTTGTGTCTATGGTTTTCCTTCCAGGATTCATCCTTGGTTAGATTCCATGTTTGGTGGCCTACCTCTTTTTTTCTTTCTTCTAAAGCCGCCATAAGAGATTCATCCTTTGTCATATGCCCCTTATTACAGTGGATTCTTTTCTTTTTCAGACTACCTTTTACTTTATACCTCTTGAACAAGGTGCCTATTTTTCCTCAATGTTTGAGGGAGGTTTTCAGCCTGTGTTGAACTGTAAACCATTGAAGTTCATTACCTGACTCCATTTTTCCCAATGGATCTTTTTGTTGTCTCAACCAAAAACTCAAAAACAAATCTTGTTTTGCATAACTAGCCTAATATTCAAATCCTAATAAATTATATCATACAGAGAGAGCCCTCTCTAAGTCTTGGAGGGCTAGATCCTCGACTCAAAATGGTTTTTTGGTTACCCCTACTGATTTCCTCTTCAGCCTGAGAAATTACAGGGTGATAACAACCTAGAATTTTGTCTTTTGTTGAGAGAGGGAGAAGATCTACCACATTAGCCCATATGCAAGATGTTTCTCTAGAGGTGGAATCAAATATATTGGCAGCAGGTAAGTTAAGGGGAAAATCTGATAGGGATAGAAGGAAACAAAGGGAAGAAGCCTCATCTTATGATGCTTCAGGAACTAATCCCCAAGTTGATGAATTAACCAATTTAGTCAAGTCACTTTCTACATAAATGGAAAAACTAAAACTTGAAGGAATGAAAGCAAATAGAAATCACCAAGATTTTGGAAATAGAAACAATTTCAAAAGAAAAAATAATACACCTCAAACTCTTCAGAGAGATCGGAGAAATAGAGAGAATCATAAGGTTCAAAACCCTCTCTAAGACAATTTGGTTGATGATGACGAAGGAGATAATGAAGAAACAAATCAAGAAATTCATTGTCTGGGGAACACATATGCTTCCCCTCATCTAACCCAATCTTCTTATGAAGAGTCTCTAATGATAAATCATCTGAATGAGTTAAGTAAAGGAGAAAAAGTAAATGAAACTAAAACAAATACAATTTGAGGTCAAAAAAAGAAGAGGGAAATCCAAGTACATCTAATCAGCCTAAAAAATTAGATACTTCTACCAAAACAGTGGCTGCACCAAATAAAGGAAATGAGGAACAAAACCATCAGCCCATAATTAAAGTTCTTGTTCAAGAAACCAAGGAAATTTTGAATTCCTCATTCTCTTTTAACTTTGAGAATGAACTCCAGAAAATCAAAATTCTTTTCCCATTCCTAGAGTTGATAAAGAATGAATATTTCAAGAAGTCTATTTCTAAAATGTTGCAGCCTTAATTTTCTTCCCATTCAACACACTCAGTTAACATGTAGGATGAGAAACCTGCAGTTATATTGGGGCCACTAGTAGAAGACAGAGATGACTCATCTCCTCCTTTTTACACCTCTTTGAATGTACATGATAAAATCTTGCACAATTTCCTTATAATGGACTCGGGTACATCCCATAACTTAATTCCTAACTCTGTCATGGATGAATTGGGTCTGGAAATTACTAAATCATATCATGATTTGTATTCCTTTGACTGAAGAAAAATAAAATTCCTTGGGGTGATTAAAGATTTTGGTGTTACTCTTTTTCAACTACCTATAAAGAGTATATTCATGGATATTGTAGTTGCAAATGTTCCTCCCAAGTTTGGGATGTTATTGTCCAGATCATGGATTAAAAGGATGTGAGGGACATTGCAAATGGATCTCTCTTATGCTACTATACCAGTATTTGGGGGAGAACACAGAAGGTTGTATAGAGAAGCACAACTTGCATATATTATTAGTGATGAAGGCAATCCAACAAACCATTTTGTTATCACTCTAGGAAACTCTCCTAGGCTGTATCTCAGAGATGCTTGGTAACTTAACCTTTTTGTAATTTTTTTCTCAATAATGGGTGTGGGCTTGGATCAAGATGAATATCTTAAATCACTGGATTGTATCTTCAAGACAGTCTAGCTATATTCATGCAATACAAGGCTTACAAGAGCTATTATCAAATAGGTTTGTAAATCAAATGGATAAGAAAACCAATCAATTAACCAGAACATACATAGGAAATATATATGATGGGTCAATAAACTAGCAAAGGATGCTTATGATTATTGCTTAACAATCAAAGGTAAGATGACAGTTACCATGGAACCATTAAAAATAGACAAAGGAATACTTTCAACTCATAGGCATAGAAAAAGATAGAAGAAAGTCTGACAATAACAATGAAAGAAGCTCGTGGGCTTAATATATTAAAGAAAGTGTCTTTTTCACAATAACATTGGATTATAGAACTCAAAATCGAACCTTCAGCCTCAAGGACTGAATTCCCCCCCCCCCCTTGTTACATCAATAGTCTATGGCTTTATATCCTTTACATGTGAAATCTAGATCTTGAAAAGTAGGATCAGATTTACTTAAAATAGATAGTCAAAAACTGTCACAAAAGAATAGGAAGAGATCCGAAGAACTAGGTCAACTCCTTATCTTTTATGATATTTATCTCCTTCAAAATATTTTCCAAGTGTAGAAAACCTTCCAAGGCTATTGAATATCCATAGAAAACCAAATGGGTCCAATTTGCTATTTTTAGCCAAAAACTGTTTTTTGTGCCCAGAAAATAGGTGGTTATTTCCATTTTGCCACCATCTAAAACACCTCATACATCAAGACAAAACCTTAAATATGATGTATTTAATTATCATACATCTTAAGAAACCATTCTCGAGACGTTTGGCTAAGAAAAAGTTATATCTAGGAAAAAATATGACCTCTCTGCCATGTCTATGCTTTCGGTGGCTAATGAACAGTGTAAATGTTCGTCTAAGCCACCGAAAATTCTGGAAATATTCCTCTCAAAGATTCGCCCATATATATCAAATAAAAATAGAGTTTGGAAAATTGAGAGTGGTTTTTGTAGATTGGTTTGTTTTGAGAAAACACCTCTCTCAGTTATTTGAGATTCATTTTTATTTGCCCGTGATCTTCATTTCAAAAACATTGGTCAAATAGGTAAATTCTGAGATCCGAAAATTAGGGCTTAGAGATGAATTCTATTCTCCCAATATATGACACCTGTAGTAAAATTGAGAGATTTTATTGGTATTTGATATGTTAGGCACAAAACCCTCCAACCGTTTCTCAAAATGATCTTCCAGTTGCTCAAAATCATTGTTTGAAAATGATGGCTCAACCCAGTAAAAACGCAGAATTTTTGCACTTTCAGTGGCTTAGAAGCCCTTTTGGAAAGGCGCTTAACTACCGAAACCTGAGTTTTGAATTTTTTGAAGGGAAAACCAAATCAAATGTTTTTCAAACTTTATTACAAACCTAAGGCTCTAAAAAATGAACCTTAAAAAATTTAGAAATGTATTTTTCAATGACTTCCTATCACCTAAAATAAACAAATTTGACTATGTTATTTGAGGAGATAACATCTGGCTCCTTCTGGGGATGAAAGCCTCCCTGCAAGGTTTCAAGAACCTCAGCTCCAATTCCTTTCATGTTGGGCTATGGATTCATTTGGCCTGTGCAACTGATCTTCTGCAAACATGTAACTTACATGTAGCCTTTACCATTGGGCTATGGAGTCGTTTGGCCTTTAGAAATGATCCCCTTCAAATCTGTAGCCTTGAAATTCTTCATAGTATTAGACAGTTGTAGTGATCTTCAGATGCTAATGGATGAGGTAAAAAATGCCACCCTGAAAAACCAGTCATCTTTTTCCAAAAATAGATAAGAAGATTTATCTTCCTCATGCTGCTGACACCTCCAAAACTGAAACAGAGAAATAAAATTGATGCTCTAAATTATGATCATCACTTTGGAACTTTTCTTGTGTCAACTGGAACAACAACACTTATATCTGTGAAAAAATTGTAGCATTCTGCCCTATTCTGTGCTTTCGGTGGCTAGGAGAGCCAAAATTCTAACTTGTAAGCTATCGAAAGCTCTACTTTCAGTGGCTAAAAACATCTATGAAAGCCTGCCTAAGCCACTAAAAGCTCTGTTTTGAAACTAGCTTTCAAAATTGCAAAAATGTATTTCCTTCCATCTTCTGATCTTCACTTCTTCTCCTTTGAGGCTTTAGCAGCCTGAGCAGAGTCTGGGTTATCAGCAGAGTTGATATCTACCCCTGGATTATCAACAAGATTAGTGGCTTATTCTACTAAGGTTTACAGAGCAATATGTGCCTTAGGTCTTGGAGGCATCATTTTGATTCTTAGCAGCCTGATCTTCCTATACAACCTAGCATCAAAATTTGGTTCCTTTTATCCAGCTTAGCATATTGTTTAGTAAGATTTTGGTGAGAATCATACAACTCAATATCCTTTTCTGTCAAAGTTTGATTACCAGTCTTAACTTCTCTGTCAAGGATTCCAAGATCATATGCTTGTCTTAGCATTTGATTTATTTTTGACAATTTGGGCTTGTTGGTTGATGCCTCATCATGTTGCAGCTCCTTCTCTTCCTTAGGTGTAGATGAGGGAAAATTTGCATACTCTGTCATATGTTTTCCAGCTGGGACTTCTCCTTGAAGATCTGGCTCTGCTACAGTTTCCTCATGCTCTGCTACAACCTGCTATAACCATTTCCAAAATTTTTACCACCAAGCTTCAGATATCCACTTGTCAAGTCATAGCCATTTATAATGTTCCATATGGATTAGTAAGAGGTCTGGGAGGCCAATTATAAGTTGAAAAATACATGCATTGGATGAATAGGTGAGGGTGGCACTTGACTAGAACTAACACTGCTATTATCACTTGTTTGGGATCCACCTTGACTAAGCACCTCCAAAATAAAAACAGAACCTTGATAATGATGATTTTAATTATTATCTATCATTTTGAACTATCCTCGTGGAATTCAGATCAAGGGAACTCATATCTGTGCAAAAATAGTAGCATTCTACCCTATTTTGTGCTTTCGGTGGCTAGGAGAGCCAAAATTCTAACCTGTAAGCCATTGAAAGCTCTGTTTTCGGTGGCTAAGGACAATTGTGAAAACTAAAATAGCCACCGAAAAGGCAGGCTTTCAAAATTGTAGAAATGCATTTCTTTCTGCCTCACCATTGTTGGAGAACATCGATATTATATGTTTTCATATCATCATACCTCTAATTCAATCAACACATTTATACGTAGTAAGAGAATGCCCTTTTTCTTTGAGTTGATCAGATGTTCTGTGTGTTAACACTCCAATCTTTTGCATATTCTTTGATTGAACTTTGCATTCCCCTTTCTCTTCTTGTTGCCGATGATACCTGGAAAATATGGAAAATATGATCGACGTTTGAGTTAATTCAACACTTTGCTTCTGTAGAGTCTAGAAGCTACCTTCAAGTTCTTCATGCCTGCGTAAAATGCTCATTATTTCTATTTGAAAAATTTGATCAAAACCCCAAAACAATCATTATTCCATCGTTAAGAAAAAGAGCCTGCAAATGCCATTGGACTTCCATGCTCGTGGCACCATCCTCTTAAGCATTTCAAGAGTGTGATGTGCAACCTATTGTGGGATTTCTTTCTCCTTGTGCTCAGCATTAGGAGTCAACATACTAGGTTTTAACAAAATTCCCTCGAACAACACATTGTTCTCTACCAAGTAGAAGAAAACCTCAGTCTAGACTTTCTTTGCCACTTCAATGTTTTTATCAATGAAATGGTCTCCATCCAGTAGAATCTTTGGCTCCACAATGGGCACAAGGCCATTGTTCCGAGAAAGGGTAGCATAACATGCAAGTCCCCAGGAAGCTTTTCTTATTTAAGAAAACTGAAAGAAATCTATCTGCTCATATGAAGAGCTTATTCAACTACCTACTCCTACTTCTAACTAAATATGAAATTTGGTCAACTAAAGGAGAACTTTCACAGTAACCATTCAAGAAATTTCAAAACTGAGATGAGCATGTCTCTATCACTCATCATTAGACAATGTCTAAAACATATTAGCAGTGATAAAAAATTCTTCAAGAAAGAAAACTCACCTAGAAGTGCTGGTGGGATAATGAAGTTTAAAATTTTCAATTGATTTGAAATATATGATTCCATCAAGGCTGCAATCGGATCTTTAAACACGTACAAAGATGGTTGCTCAACAAATGATGGAGAAAAAGGCATCATCAATTTATGATCTAATCCTTTCTGCTCCCCTTTATCATATTCATCACATATGGGAACATCAAGATAGAATCCAAATGGCAAATATGAAGCTTTCTACATAGAATTATCAGCAGTATGGCTTTTAAACAGATCTGAAACAACATATCCTCTTTCCTTATCATTATCATCCTGCTCATCTAGATTTGAATCAACAGGTTCATCTAAAGCATCCTCAATAATGAAATCATCAATATTGTCTGATAGATATTCTTCATGAGAAGTAGTAATAAAAGGAACTTGAACTTCATCCATATATGTATCTTCATTAATATATCCATCTTCATCTTCCCTACTAGAAGAAAAAATATGTTGAATATCTAAATGAAACTCCTCACAACAATGCTCAAACATAAGTTCCTAAGAAAAATACCTTTTGCAATGCTCATGGAATACTCTGTGAAACTCTTTCAAAGATTAAATACTAAAAGGAGTTAATGAGAAATACCACTTACGTGCATCACCCTCCAATCAATAGAAAAACATCTTCATGAGCACATCTTCATCATGTATATGTAATTGAACCATGGATTGATGAAATATGATGAGGTTATCTGAAGGATTATCCTCTTTCACTTCTCTGAACCGTGGAAGGTAGTCTCCCCAAATATCCATAAAAGGTACTGGATGTGGGAAACCAGGAATTGCAGAAAGTTAAGAGGTGCAAACCTCCTAGCCAAAAGAGTAGCAAATGCCTTTGACATTTGAAGACAGTGGAGTCACCACTGAATTCGTCCTTCATGGAGTCGCTAGATAGAATATTACAACCAATATGATGTCTAGCCTTTGTCTATCATCAAAAGATAGAACTATGTCATCTCCCAGGGAAGTTGAGCTTCAATCTCCTCTCCTCAGCAACGGTGCCAATTTGTTATCACTCCAGGGAACTCTCCTAGGCTGTATCTTAGAGATGCCTGGTAACTTAACCGTTTTGTAACTATTTTCTCAATAATGGGTGTGGGTTTGGATTAATATGAATATCTTAAATCACTGAATTGTATCTTCAAGACAGTCTAGCTATATTCATGCAATACAAGGCCTTCAAGAGCTATTATCATATAGATTTGTAAATCAAATGGATAAGAAAACCAATCAATTAACCAGAACATACATAGGAAATATATATGATGGGTCAATGAACTAGCAAAGGATGCTTATGATTCTTGCTTAACAATCAAAGGTAAGATGACAGTTACCATGAGACCATTAAACATAGACAAAGGAATACTTTCAACTCATAGGCATAGAAAAATATAGAATAAAGTATGACAATAATAATAAAAGAAGCTTCCAGGCTTAATATATTCAAGAAACTATCTTTTTCACAATAACACTGGATTATAGAACTCAAAATCGAACCTTCAGTCTCAAGGAATGAATTCCCCCCCCCTCTTGTTACATCAATAGTCTATGGCTTTATAGCCTTTACATGAGAAAACTAGATCCTGGAAAGTAGGATCAGATTTACTTAAAATAGACAGTAAAAAACTGTCACAAAAGAATAGAAAGAGATCCTAAAAACTAGGTCAACTCCTTATATTTTATGATCTTTATCTCCTTCAAAATATTTTCCAAGTGTATAAAAACTTCCAAGGCTGTTGAATATCCATAGAAAATCAAATGGGTCGAATTTGCTATTTTTAGCCAAAAACTATTTTTTGTGCCCAGAATAGGCGGTTATTTCCATTTTGCCACCATCTAAAACACCTCATACATCAAGACAAAACCTTAAATATGATGTATTTAATTATCATGCATATTAAGAAACCATTCTCGAGATATTTGACTAAGAAAATTTTAGATCTGGGCAAAAATACAACCTCTCTGCCATGTCTGTGCTTTCAGTGGCTAATGAACTGTTGAAATGTTTGCCTAAGCCACTGAAAATTCTAGAAATATTCCTCTCAAAGATTCACCCATATCTCTCAAATAAAAATATACTTTATAAAACTGAAAGAGGTTTTTGTAGATCGTTTTGTTTTGAGAAAAAACCTCTCTCAGTTATTTGAGATTCGTTTTTATTTTCCCGTGATCTTCATTTCAAAAACATGTGTCAAACAGGTAAATTCTGAGATCCAAAACTTAGGACTCAGAGATGAATTTGATTCTCCCAATATATGACACCTGTAGGAAAATTGAGAGATTTTATTGGTATTTGATATGTTAGGCACAAAAACCTCCGACCGTTTCTCAAAATGATCTTTCAGTTGCTCAAAATCATCATTTGAAAATGATGACTCAACCCAGTAAAAACGCAGAATTTCTGCACTTTCGATGGCTTAGAAGCCCTTTTGGAAAGGTGTTTAGCTACCAAAACCTGAATTTTGAATATTTTGAAGGGAAAACCAAATCAAATGTTTTTCAAAATTTATTACAAACCTAAGGCTCTAAAAAATGAACCTTAAAAAATTGAGAAATGTATTTTTCAATGACTTCCTATCACCTAAAATAAAGAAATTTGACTATGTTATTTGAGGAGATAACACATTCCATTTATGCTATTGATACTAATTTGGGATACAGAATTTTGCATATTACTAGTTTTCCTTAGTCACCATTGGAAATAAAAAATTAATCACCAACAACATGTGAGACATCTAGACAAGGTGCTCAAACTTGGAAAATTTATTTTGATGGTGCATATTCTAAAGATAATGTTGGTGTTGGAGTTTTGTTCATTTCTACTTCTCAAGAAGTCATAACCTTGTCCTTCAAATTGGAATTTGAAACCACAAACAACATTGCAGAATATGATGCCCTAGTTTTGGGGCTTAGAGCTGCAAATGACATGAAAATTGAAGAATTATCAATTTTTGGAGATGCAGAGCTAATTGTGCATCAAGTCAGAAATATCTATCAAGCAAAGCATCCAAGACTGAGAACTTAAAGGAATGAGTTATGGGACCTTATTAACAATTTCTTCCTAGCCTTCAACATATCCTTTGTTCCCAAAGAAGATAATACATTGGTTGATTCCTTAGTTGTTTATGCTAGTAACTTTAAAATCCCACTACCTCCCAAACCTAAGTATGATGTTGAGGTGAAATATATACCTTCTATACCTGATAATGTCAAGCATTGGAAGGTTTTTGAATATGATTTATAAATAAAGAGATTTCTCGAAACAGTGGATAAATTATTTTCTCTTCATATTGACCAAGACCCAGATGATGATAAAATCCCACATGCTGATAAATTTCTAAATACGATTGTAGATCACAAAATTGTCCAGATGCCTAGCAATCATATTCCTAAAGGATTAGTTCCCTTGGAGAGATTATTTGATAACAGTGATGTGGTTGTGAAAGTGAGAGGTTCGAATGAAAATGTTGATCTGATAGAGTGTGTTACACATCAAAAATATTCACTTTGATAGTGTCGCAAGTGTCGTCATTACAAAGGTCGCAAGTGTCACATTTTGCTCACAAGTGTCGCAAGTGTTAAAGAAAGCATACTACCATGATGCCTATGTCATGCCTATAATGACATGAGAAGGACACTTGAAACACCTCAAACATTTGATCCGGAAGAAAAGAAATGAGTCAGCAGGCTTATAAACCTTTTTCCATCTGAAAGCACCCCCAAAATTGAGTTTTTGGAGGGAAGCGCTCCCCTATACCTCTTCTGGGAGTGTTGGTGCTCCCCCTTACACTGTTTGGGAGAGTTATAAATCTCGTTTGGCCCTTCTGAGGGAGTTCTAGTGTCTTTAGGAGTGCTGGTACTCCCCTAAACACTACTAGGGAGTGTTATAGCGCTCTGATGCCCCTTTTAAGGGACCGCTACCTATTTTAGGCAGCAGTTGAGTTGTTGAGATGAATGGGGGAAGGATATTTTCATTCTTAGAAGGCAGTTGAGCTCGAATCCCTAGTCCATCCATGTTCTTAGGGCATATCCTCAACTGAAGGAGGAAAATCCTCAACTTTCCCAAGGATATCTCAAGTGGTTAAAGCCTCTCCAAGGATATATAAGCAAGCTTTCTAATGGTGAAAGGGGACTAAAAAAAGAGAATCACACCAAACTTATGATCTTATAAGTGGTGCTGGAACAGAGATATTTTGGAGGCAAGAGATCTATGATCTCATAGGCAGAAATCAATGAGGCTATTATCATTCGGATCGTGGATCTTTTGAGCAAGGGGTAGACAAGGAGGACTTGGAGAAGTTGTTGCAGTCCATCTACGACTGTAAGCAATGTTTTGTCCTCATTAATATAATTTGCTTGGCTTGTTTCTTTCTAATTCATGTTCAATCTCACATGAATTTGTCTCTTTAGTAGATAGACC
>JASDQU010313241.1:3327-13498 GCA_032191745.1 Picea mariana | reverse complement strand
CCTATCAAAGAAAAAATAGACAAGTAAGAAACTAACCTATTAAAGCAAGTAAACAACTAACTAACCTATCATAACTTCTACAACAAGTAAACGAATCAATAAGTAACTAATTAACATAAGAAGCAAGCAAACTCTATTCTTAAATTGAATCTTCACAACTACTTCTAATTTATGAGAGGAAATCTATTAAATTTAAAGCAAGGGGAATTAACAACTAATCTTTAATCTATGATAAACAAACTACTCTTTAATCTACCAAAGCAAGAAGACTATCTATCTTACAAAAGCAAGGAAATTATCTTCTAATCTATGAAAGCAAGAAAACTATCTTCTAAAACAAGAAAACTCAAATATAGTGTTGATGGTTGTGTATTTGGTGTCTTATAATATCACGATGGCATTTAACAATGAATGATAATTCAAGAGGGATAAAATCGATATTGAATTCAATAGCTAAGTGAAAAGTGTCAATTAGAAAATCCAGTGAGAACTTAGTCATTATGGAAACAACATCAACTATCTTGCATATACATGTAATTATTGATCATGCATTAATCAACAACAGTTATAAAGAGACTATTCTAGTAAATTCAATTGCATTCTATGCTAATGAAGAAAATCGATACTACACTAAACTCAATAATTAACTATGAATTGAAATTGCAACCTAGATGTAAGAAAGAAATTGCATGAAGTAAACTAAACTAGTTATATTTTGACAATTCAAATTGCAAAAAGAGGAAATACTCATAAACATAAATTAAACACTATTTCATCATATGACAAGTAATCAAATGAGCAACCTAAATGAAAAATTAAATGAATAAAGCTAAAAAGAAACTAGATAGGAAAACTAGAATTGAAAACTAAAGGATAATGACTATCCATCCATAGAAACCCTATCAAAGAAATCATGAATTAAAAACTTTGTTTTAACTTCTAACTGTTCTATTTCAGCAGACATAAATTTTAACTATTATCTAATCATACAGGGGTGAGTATCTTAAGATTAAGTTGTTTCTTATTTAGTTAGAAATACATGGCATATTAACTATTCTTCATAAGCAACCTGCAACAAAACACATTCATTAGCATTAACTCATAAAACAATCTGCAATTAAAAGGAGGAATTAGATACACAACTCTGCAACTAAAATAAACACAACAAGCAATCGAAATTGGGAATTTGACACAATAAAAAATGATTTTGAAAACTAAAAAATGAAGCTGAACAATTATAAATCTACACTAATGAGAACAATTACCCAGACCACTAGTGGCCCCCCCAGGAGGTCTATGCAACTTCTCAACATGAAATTGCGATCAGAGAATCAACACGACACTGTCATTCATTAAAAAACACAGTCTAATCATAGTTTACAGAGATGTCTCAATTATAGAATAAAAATGTCTTCTTAAAATTATCTATTTGGTCTTGCCACTACTGGTGGAATTTATAGTTTTTACAAGCTGAGAGGTCGACCATTGGATGGTTCATCCTCTCTAAAACAGTAAATTTCATTTAAGATGCCCAAAATGCTAGTGGCTTCTAGAAATGAGGCAAGCCAATAATCGCCCCACATAAAAACCCAAATCGAGTTGTCAAGATTTCAGTAGCTGGAGGCCACGAGCATAAGAAAAACCCATGTCTCTGATTCACCCATCGCTGGCCATGAATATAATAACTGTCAAATCGCCCATCATTTTTTTGCAGGACGAAGTGTCGGATGGAGTACAGGACTGAGTGCCAGATGGAGTACCGAATTGAGTGTCAAAAGCAAAAACAAGCTATGAGTTTTCCCTGTGACAAACAAAACATGAATTAGTTTCCTGGGATCATAAAAACATACTGATTTAAACTCAAAATCATCGCAAAACATTAATTATGCATACCTGGTGTGGATAATAGTGATTTGACACAAAATATCTTCAAAAAATTCTTCAAAACATGAAAATGCATACACGTATTCGGAAAAAAGGATCTAATTAACATCATGAAATCAATCATATCATGGGTCCAACATTACCCCTAGACCTAAGATTTTGCAGGTCCCACTGTAAACAAAAATGAATCACCTAACATGACTAGACTTTGCGAAGGAGGGGGTGGATTAGCTTTAGAAGATTCTCCCTCTTGCCCGGGGGATTTTGTATTAGGTATTTTGAGATGTTTCAATTTCATCCAAAGACTATTATTGGTGGCATTCATATCGTCAACCCAACACTGTAGAGAATTCATCATGGCTGGAAGGACAACGTTATCATGGCGTAAATGGTGACTCAGTGTTTCATGCTCTCTAAGTTTGAACTGGAGGGTTTGGAGTTTTTGGAGGATGTTGATGACATGTGAGGAATCATTGAGATGTATATTATACCCTTGATTCCTTAAACCATGCAAAACAACAATTTTACCTCTGCAAAATTAGTTCCAAAAGTGACTTCCCAGAAGCGCAACAATTATGGCTTCGCAAACTTGTGAAAAATAGGTATCAAAGTGACACATGTAAATACAATAAAGTAACTCTCATGTAAAAAATGAGAAAGGTTTTTGTTTCTAAATATTTCCTTGATAAAAACCTCTATTGGTTTTCAGAAATTCACTTCTAGTTGTTAGGAAAACACGAAAATAAAACATGACTAAAATAGGAAAAACAAAGTGTTTTATTTTCTGAAACAACGGGCCTCTAAGAGAATTGCATATATCCCAAACCATAACGTATATTCATAACCTGAGAGAGGTTATTGTTTTTGAATGTCCTTGATAAAAAACTCTCTTTTTTTTCAAAAATAAGTTTTCATTTGTTCATAATCCAAGCTTTAAGTTGGTTACTCAAAAATTACAGAAGCACAATGTGCTCTCAACATAAATGCAGTGTGGTCTTTGATAGGGGTTTTGGAGGAATTCCTAAAGGTTTATTGGTGTAAAAGTGGTATGGTTGGAAATTTTATGATGTCTTCTACACAATGGAACCATCAAGCACTAAAAATGCCTTCTCCAAACCTTTGAAAAACTGACTTGATGTCAAGTTGTCCAAATGTGTAAGAACCCTCCTATAGCGACTATATTTGGGGAAGTTCTCTCAAATAATAACACCTGCGAATAAAATGAAGGAGTTTTTTGTTTCTTGGTCTATTATTGAAAAAAACCTCTTTCACTTTTGTCAAATTCTTCTTCCTTAATTCAGAAACCAATTTTGAAGTAGAACCTTGACCAAGACAATCATTTGAAAATTTATGACAAGGAATGATGACATGACCATGATGAAAATTTATGACCTTGGATGAGTGGATGGAGTAGTAATGACACCTAGACACACCAATTACCATTTTAAAACCAAGAGATGACAAATTTTATTTCATAATTTTATTTTGAAAATATAATGATTTGACCTAATAAACCTATCAATCACATGAACGAGTAAATTTGATCACTGGTGACTGACATAAATAATAGATACTAACAAAAGGATTGGTTTGTACTGGTAGGCATGGTGAACATAATAATTTTCATTTCCTTTCATCAATATATAACAATTCAAACAATTGTTCCTCTTTTCATAAGCTTGTAATACAGATGACAGTAAGTATTTAGTAGTTGTTATCGCTCTGTATTTGTCAAAAAGAGTAGTTAAGTATACAAAGTCTTCTATAGCATAAAATAAAAATGCACAGTAATATTATAACACACACAATGATGTCAGCAGTATATAATTTAGCATACCAATACAAACATTTTTTGATATAATATCCCAAGACATTGTAAAAAGACAGTATGACAAAATTTTGACAGAAATCCTACTTCCTCTTCTCATGGATTTGCTATACAAATGGGCAGTGCTTAGCATTTTTTTAGCTTAGGAAACTCCCCCTAGATCGAATATATGGCACGTCCTCATTCCATGAATTAGCAATAGGCTTCTTGGTCTTCTTGACCGATGAGGATGCAAGGGTATCAACAAGTTTCTCAGACTATTGGTTTGGTAAAGGAATACCTTGAGCATGAGGGTTTGGGTGGAGTAACAGTTCCTAGACCAAGTGTCTTCTTGGTAGTCTTGATTTTAAGATGAGGGTTTGCAAGTTGGTAAATGAACTCATCCCATGTTTTCCCCTATTTTTCCAACTCGGATAAGACAAGTAGTTTGATAAGGTCATGGTGAAATAGGTTGTTATGGGGATTGGTTACATTCTTCCTCACTTGGGAAGACATATTGTCAAGACTCTTTAAGAAGTAAAAGGGAAAATTCAATGGCTTATTGAACTGAAAGTGAGATAATAATAGAAAGTGACAGGCTTTAAAGACAAAATGTATACCTTCACATGTAATCAATCTGGTGATGACTATGAGAGGGCTGATTAGCTCCTCTTTTATCCACTCTTTGGAGTATCCCTTAGCTCCAGAGATGTTTTGAAATTCATTTTTGAAAGCCTTATTATAGTTTTTTCTTAGAAGCTAGTGGTGTTTAAACTAGTGGTCTCCAATTCTTGGGAAATTTGTGGCTAAGTCAATTGATTCCTCATGGATCACAAATATAGTGAATAGGAGCAGAGAAATATAAGAGTGTTCCATTATTATTTTTTTTCCATCATGCTCACACAATACATTCCTCTATCTCGCATTTTATAAGGCATGTAATCATAACTCCGTAATGAATATTTTATAAAGAAAATAAACCATTTAAGTGGTATGTTAAGGAAATATACAATAGTTTATAACACACATGGAATTAGCATTTCAAAAATAAAATAACTGCTGATATAATAGCCTGTATTATGAAAACAACACACATAATGTTTTACAAATATTTTACTTCATCTAGGAAATGTTATCATTTGTCAACTGATGAACCCCTCCCCCACACCTAAGTATTGTGACACCTCACAATAAAATATATAGGAAACCAGTTAATTCTCACAATAGTCGAACATTTACAGCTTGTTAAGTGTAGAGATAAATTTCATAGATTGGTCTGACGAGACGATTAGAAGATGGTCCCACCTATAGGATAAGAGATCCTATATATAGATAAGAAGAGGTAGGCGAGAGAGTTTCAAGATAGTCTCAGAGTTAGTTCCCAATGGAAAGTTTATGGAGTTCAATAAACTTAGCTTAACCATACATACTTCCTGTCAGCTTTGTCTACAAGTAATGTCGTATATCAGAACAAGTTTAAATTTATTATTTATTTTTTTTCAGATTATCATCCTTGCTAGGTAGAATGCCTCGTTGGGAGCAAGCCTGTTCAGTACTCTGACAGATTTAATTAGTCATACCACATGTCGGTACCCACTGCCAGCAGACCTGTTCAGTATCCCAACGAGTTAGACTCTTACACTTGTTAGGATCCAAAAATGTCCCTTTTTCGCTATATCTTTTTCTCATTCAACCTTATCATTTCTATGCTAATATGCCTAATATATTGTTTTCTAAGACCTTTTTCCCAAGATATGGATCATTGATCTTGATTTTGTATTCTTATTTACTTAACATGTTTGATTTGTAGTGTTTCTAATATTTTACCCATGAATGCTCAACTAATGATCAAAATGTGTAGATTAAAGAAAAACAACCAAGTGTTGAAGAAATATCACTACCGTTACACCACTTGCTACAACAGTGCACCCGTTCTACATGCTTTTACATGACTACAACAATTGCTCACCTTTCTTGGAAGTTGTTACACCTGCTACAACAGACTCCCACCGATCCTGGAAGCTGGTATATCATTCAAATCCATATCTTGAAGACATATTCTCAAGTCTATTACATGATTTGAAGACATATCCTCGAGGTTGTTACGCATTTTGGCTCGCGCTAGTGATTAAGATTATTTCCAGATTTTGTAATGATGAAAAATATTTTATGTCATACGAACAACTTGAGAATCTTCGATTCTCAAGGCTGTTCTGTGTCTATTTCAACTGAATGTCTCTATCTTTAAATAACATATCTTTTGTAATCATTAAGGGGGTGAAAAACATTAGTTGTGGAATAGAGAGTAAAGTGAAGCATTTTGTATCTGAACATTTTGGCGATTTAATAAAGAAAGTGATTTGAGTTTCTCCAACCTACTGTAGTCTTTTCGAGTGGATTCAGTGAGAAGGAAAGGGACCACCTTCCTCATAGACTCCCCTCTATTTTGAGTTTTAGATTAACTGCTTTGATTTGGTTGATTTGTCTGTTTATCATTTCTAGAAAACATTTTTTGTTACAACTTAGTCCCTTTATGTTAAATGCGCATCAGTGTGTCTCATGAGAGTTAGAATCAATTGTTGAATACTGCTAGAGAATTTCTTTGAAAGTTAAATCCTTTTCTGCATTAGATTAAATCTTTGTTTTCAAGCAAAAGTAAATAGAAGTGTGAATTCCATTTTTGCAATTAAGTATACTTCCTTTTGGGAATTAGCACAAAACTTCCTCTTGCAAGATTAATATAGAAAATTAGAATAGATTAGATAATCCAGGATTCTTATACACTCATAAAATTCTACTCTTGGAAATTAGATTTCAATTATGCAAGTGTGACTTCAATTCTACAACAATAGATTAGAACTCCAGCTATGTCAGCAACTTGTGTTAGTGTTAATCTTTTCAACTCTGTTTCGTTTAGTGTTAATTTACCTTACTGCAATTGATTAGTGTTTTCTTTCATAATCTATCATAGACTATGCACAATTATCTCGCAATAAAAAAAATTCACTGGGTTTGACAATTCATATTGAACACCTTAATTATCTATTTATTTAGACAATTAAAGTGCCCAACATTTTGGCTCTGTTTTTGGGGAAGATAATTATGTATTCTTGTAAAGCACATTAGTTTTATTTTCTTAGGAATGAGTAGTCTGCATGAATCGAGGAACAAGAGGATGCATCCGCAAAAATACTAACCCTATAGGTACCAGAGGACGTGGTGGAAGGAATCCTGCACTTGGAAGGCCAACCTTTGTTGATGAGATTATAGTCAGAGAAGATTATTCTTTGGGATATATATTTCTCCCTTCAAATCCTCCAATAAGACGTATTCCTTAGACATCAGAACTACCCCATTTTGAAACATCATTTTCATCAGGGGCTGAAGCTGAAGATTTGTCACCAACAAATCAGCACGCAACACTGGAGAATATTGAAGATCAAGAAAGTTCAACTTAGAACAGGGAAAAGCCAGAAGAAATTGTTTATAATATCAACGGACAGATAGTCACTAAAGAGGAGTGGGACACTTTTCGTATTGAGTGGAGAGAAAGAGCACGTATGGATAATCAAGGAGATAATGAAGAATAGCTCCACCGTGAGGATATTGTGAAAAATGAAGATCAGGTAAATAATGAAAATACTATCTCTACCCTAGTCTTTCCTATTACTAATATTCCTACACGGGGGATAGATCCTATGAAGAACATACCTCTCTGAGCCATGCCAAATTTCCATAGATTATCTACTGAGGATCCAGATGAGTTTCTATTTGAATTTGATATTATATGTAGAATCTATGACTACACTACCACTGTGCAGAAGCTTAGATTGTTTCCATCTACATTGAAGGGTAACATGTTAAGATGGTTCATGAGCCTTGGAGGAGAAAATATTTCAACATGGGGACAAATGAGGCAACTTTTCTTGAACAAGTACCAAGACTGTTACCGAATGAGGGAACGAAGAGAGGAACTATTCAAGATGTCTCAGAAGGAGGATGAGACCCTTGAAGATTTTGTGGAGCGACTCTAGTATAATCTACAAAGGTCTGGACATCTTAATGTGAGTAAGGACATTCTGAAGACTATTTTGATAAAAGGAGTTAGATATGTTTGTTTAGATATGTTGAATATGCTTGGCAAGGGAGATATATCTAAAGAATCCTATGAGGACATTGTAAGTCTTTGTAAGAGATGCTCTCGAGGATCTACAAGGAATAAGTCAGCTACCAGGGATGCCACTTTTTCAAGGGTACAAAAATCAGCCAATGGAGGGGAAACAAGAGAAGAATTAGGTAATCTGTTAGAAGATTTCAAAACAAAAATGATTAACTCTTTTTCCTCACAAATTGACACTCTGCAGGTCAAACAGAAACAAGAAGAATCAGATCTGGCATTGTCCATTTTTTGTTCAAAATGTAGAAAGAAACATCCACTAAGGGAGTGCCCACTGAACAATGTTCAGGGATGTCTTATTTGTGAATTAGATCATGCTACTGACCAATGTCCCTTCCTACTAGGTGTAAAAGCATCAATGAAGGTGACTAATGAGGAAGCGGAGGTTGTCTATCTAATAACATAGAGGAGACAATGGCATCCACGAGGTCAAGGTATAAACCCTCAATTCTCTCCTACAACACTTAATTATTGAAATAATGTGAAAAATTAGCTTCAATATGGCCAGATGAATGCCCCCCCTCCAAATCATATGCCACCTTCTTATCAGGATCCCAATGCATGGGTACCTATGCCCCAACAACATAATCATCCTGGGCAATGGAACCCATATTGGAGAGGCCCTCAACAATAACTTATTTATCAAAACCCTCACCAAAAGAACCCCTATTAACATCAGTTCCAACCCTAGTACCAAAAGCAACAACTGCAATTACCTCCCAATGCCCCACAAAACAATCCTCCCTTGTAGCCTTAAATGCCTGTGCAACCTAACCCAAATCCAAATAATAAGGTTGTTCATAATATTGAAATACACAATGTGCCAGCTCTGTCTATTACCCCTATGCCTTGTGATGAGATAAAATTAAGATCAGGGAAAATAGTCGAGCCAATAATTGAAGATGCTCCATATTCAGAATCAGACAAGGAATCAGGGGAAAAGGCATCTGCCTAAATAGAGGAAATTGACGAACCTATCATAGAATTAGCAGACCCCTCATTCCCTGAAATATTGGAAATTACCAAAACTATGGAATTACCATCCTTCAATCTCTTAGGATAATTGCAAAATCTGCATGTTAACATTCCACTATTGCAAGTGATTAGGGATATCCCTGTTTATGCGAAGACTGTGAGAGTCCTTTGTATCAAAAATCCTAGAAGGAAACCTAGGGACCCCCTCACAGTACACGTAGTGGGATAATTTTTTGAACTGATGTTAGGAAAAACCCCACCTATTAAATATGGCGACCCAGAAAATCCTACAATCACTGTCGAAATTGGATAGACATTTGTTCCCGATGTGTTAGTTGATTTAGGGGCAGTAATTAACATTATTCCAATAGAGACGACACAATTGCTACAACTCAGAACGCAAGTCCAACCTACTCTTATTGTTTTAGAATTAGCTGATCATTCTACTATCAAACCAGAAGGAGTAATCGATGATGTAGTTATTTCAATTGATTCATGGGAGTATCCTATTGATTTTGTCATATTTCAACTTAAAACCCATTTGGGGGGCCACCCTCTAATTCTAAGAAGACCATGTTTAGCTAGAGCTGATGCTTTCATTGGTTGTAGATCTGGTTCAGTGACCATCTCTGATGGTTATGATACCAAGAAACTTACCCTTTATCCTCTTGCTACACCCAGTGTGGAACCCAAAAATTCTTTATGGATGGACATAGAGGATGAAAGTGCTATGCCTGTGTTAACCATAGGAAAATCCTTGAGTTTCAAAAAAAAAATAGAGGATGAGATACTCAATAGCTTTATCAGTGACCCCTTTGTTGTTACACCAAACACGTATCACCGATTGAGTAGAATCTTGTTAGATAATCCAAAATACAAATATCATAGGTTATAAAGTTAGAATAAAATGATTATTAATTTAGAATATTAAATTAATAATCTAGAATATTTGATTAATAAATATAGACTTTTAGAAATAAATTATTGTTGTAAAAGATATGACTCTAGAGAGGTGTTGTATCTTAGGCTCTAAAATAGGAGTATTGTTTTAAGATTATTAAGATAGCATTTATTGTAAATGGACACTTGTTTATTTAATAAGTGATCCATATCTTGAGTTTGTTAGGACATTTAGCTTATATATAGATCTTTGCAAGAGTATTGAGTTGTTCGGGTGTAAACTCTTGCAAAGTTTATTATGTAATTTATTTTCTTATTAATAAAATTGTGTGTCTAAGGACACTTCGGCCATTATTGTGGTATCAGAGCTCCAGTAATGCTGCTGGACTGAAGAAGAGATTTGTTGATCTGAGGAAGATATCCTAGCG
>JASDQU010313238.1:2304-13498 GCA_032191745.1 Picea mariana | reverse complement strand
ATATATATATAGAGAGAGAGAGAGAGAGAGAGAGTGTTGTGAGGGAAATCCCATTATGGACTAGAAAATAAGGTTATCTTATGCATGTAGCTATGACCAAAAGAAATCTACTTTCTACCATCGACCCCAGACTTAAATCCCATTCCTTTTCAACAAATACATGGTTCTGACCAACATACCTTGTTCCGGATGGTTGATGTCAGTCCTTCCTCCCTCTTGATCACTTGTTAGCAGTCATCCTTTCAAAGATGACCTATATGCAAGACAAGAAACAAACTACATAGGCATTTTATCTATAGACTAATGGGTTATATATTCAAACATATATTTACTGTATTATAAAGAACTCATAAAGTGGGATGGGAAAAACATTTCTTTATTACTTTAAATGAATCAACTTACAATGTTGAGAGTAGCCACTGCTCCATGAATCCTGATCCTGGGCTCCTCTTCAATGTCCTCCAACTTCTTTGTTTTGTATCTCTTCTTGCACAAGGATGGCTAAAGGGTTGGTACAATAGGAATATGCAATTGGGCAGAGTTTCTTTACTCTCTTTTTCCCCCCTCCAAATGGGACCCCTAGCCCATCTTTTATAGGCTAGAAGAAACTAGGTATTTGGACAAACCCTCGACCATGCATGGCCGGGAGTTTCATTTAACTCACCCAGATCTGTGTGTTCCATCAAAAAATTTCCTTTATTCATGCTTTTATCAGTCCACGTGGGATTTTTAGGTCATCTAACATGTACATGGATGCAATAATGGAGTAGGGTGTGTGGGCCCTTATAAAATAGGTTTTTTAAAGAGTTGTTTAGCAGTTCTTTTGGCAAAGAAGGGATATGAGATGGCTTGATGATAGGTAAGCATGTATAGTGAAAATTAGGGTTATAACAGATTCCCCCTAATGTGTGAGGTCAAAAGAGCATCTGATGGTCGAAATACATGACCAATCTTTACTGATGTGTCGAACAAGTGAGCCCAGGGACCAGGAACTGAGAGGCGTCATCTGCAAAATAATAAATGTCTCACCGAGGAGGGCATACCCATGCTCAGGATAAAATAGAATAATGGCTACCAATCAAATACATTGTATATCCATGTCAAATAACTATATAAAGTGTAGCCACGAACAATACACATCGGAGCTACATCTCGAAATCAAAAAGATAGACATATAGAGTATCCATCTTATCGAAGTTGATACGGCCTGATGGCTGGAGATGAGATCTTCAGAGCTCGAGAAACAACTTCAAAATATTCAAAACTTAAGGTAGGAGTGTAATATGGGTGTACGAATTCCCTACCCATAGGTCTTCAATGGCTTGTCGGTCATGGACTAGATAATCTTGATGATCAGACTCAAGGCTTCATTGATTTCGAACAAGGACTTGATTGGACATTTAGGATGGTCGAGTATGAGGGAAAGAGACAAATTGTAGAGGGGCCAACTCAGGCTTGGTAGAAACTTCCCTTGGACAGCAACACGACAAATGATGAGACTTAGGTAGCATGGAATTAATCATAAGTTTACGAAGCAGGAGGCAATGCAAACTCTCCATATGTTTGGTAGAATAACCAAATGGAGGAGGACACAACTCTATGTAGTGAGAACAGCTTCCTAAGGTCGTACTGCATCCCAAAGATTGACAAACAAATGGACAGATGTTGTTTATCCAAGGGCGACTCATTATGCTACCGATAAAGAAAATACTTTTCCCTTCCTCTTTTTGGGGTATATTTGATTTTTTTTTGTCTTTTTCAATAATTTTGGAAAAAGAATAAAGGAATGTTATGTTACAATGGAGGAAAGAGTGTTGAAAACATACAATTTCAAGGCACTAGGAAAGGAATGATGTTCAAAATAATGATATTCAGGAAAAATCCTCCAGGAGAAAAGGGTGTTTAAATGCAGAAGCAAATTGTTACAAGGCTGGCATATAAGATATGAAAACACGGTTAACAAAACACACAATGGTAACATCCTTTGATGTAAGTTTAACGAGCCCAAAGAAGGTAATCTTAGTGGTTTTTCATATTTAGGGAGTCTGAAAAAACATAAAAGGAGACTCCATTGGGGTACCTTTTTCGAAGATAGTCTAGTTGGTTCGAAAAAGGGGTAAACTAGCACTGACAAGACATTTATTCAAAACCATTTTAATGAGTGTGATAAGGAAAATATCACTCGGCCATTTTTTCATTTTTAAGGAGTATGAAAAAATCTTAACTATGGACTCCGTCAGGAATGTTCTTCTGGACCAGTTTAACGAGTGTGAAAGAATAAGGTCACTCGACGATCTTTTCAATTTTAGGGAGCCTGAAAAGAGCTTAACTATGGACTCCGTGGGGGATCCTTCTTCGTAAGTTTTGTCCCTCAGGCCCGAAAAAGGGATAAAATTGTACGTGAGAGTACTCTTCTAAAGAACTGAGGTTCCATGGAGTATACCTTTGTTTGTACAGTTAACCTTCTGGACTGAAAAAGGGGTAAACTACCATCAGACAGATGTGACTCCAAATTTCAGTTTAATGAGCATGAAAGGCCACAAGATCGTTCGACAATATTTTCATGTTTAGAGTGTCTGAAAAGGGATTAAAAGAAGACCCGTTATTTTTTGGGAGTCCTGAGGGTGAGGTTAAGATCAAAGAAGAAGCATGCAAATGAGGCTCAAACTCGTATTCAAGAAAAAATACAAGGACTCACGAGCCTACATTGTTTTAGAGACAACATGAATACCATAATGCAACTGGGATCTACCTACAACATCCATGTTCCGGTAAGCTCTACCACCAAGTTTTGACACTTCTAAAATAGAGATGATGGTTCTGTGTCACAACCTGATGGGATCGATTCTATGGCAAAGGAAAAATACAACAAGATACAAAAGTCAGGGTAGAAACCTAACCTATATGTTCAAGTAGATCATCGGAAAAAAAATTTCAGGGACCATTGAAAATTACTCAAAACTCAAAAAAAATTGTCCTAATACTCGGTCAAATCTCTCCTATATAACTCTTGAATCACTCTAAATGGTTTTTGGTATAAATAAAATGATAAGGGAGGCCAAAAAAAGTGGCAAAAAGAGGCCAAAAAGTCTATAAATAGAAGTTGGTAGCTTATTATCACCATTGCTGATTTGAAAACTGACTCTTGAGACAAAAGACCCCCTTTTTCAAAAGCAGTGATTCTGGGAGCTACAATGGATGAAACAAACTTCTGTCTAGACCAAGTAAGTACAAACTCCCTTATATTGCACTTCATGTTTTTATTTGTGCATTGGGTTTCATTTTTTAGGGGGGCGTTGACCTTTAAAAGGTTGGCCCTAGGTCCACGCAGGCTATCTCTGGATAGGCCATGTGTACATTTGAGTAGAGTAAACTTTGCCTGCATGTACAAGTGACTATCACCATTACAGCATGCATGGGCCCCTGTATGGAATGAAAAAGGCATGAAAAGCAAGGGTTAACCCTCCTGAACCTTGGTGTTTTGCAGGATGTATGTCCATTGGAGAGAAAGAGAGCATGAAGAGGTAAATGAGTTGTTTGGGGAAGATCCCAATGCTATGGCTAGTTTGATGCAGTGTGGGTTACTCAAGTTTTTCCTATGTCCTTTCATGCAGGCACAACCTAGGCTACTAAATGCCTTGGTTGAATACTGGCATCTTGATGTAGGGGCATTCATATTAGAGGGGTAGTCACTGGTGCCCACGGTCGAGGACATTTACTTTTTGAATGGCCTCTCCAGGAGAGGGGAACCTGTCAATTTCCAGACTTTTCCTGTGGGGCCGCATAACATAGCAGAATTGATAGGCCTATACTATGTAGGTGAAACAGATTGTGCGAGCATGTAGGTTACCATAAGTAATATCACTAACTTATCACTACAAGTGATAGTATTTCTTATTGGGAGAATTACTGGTTCTGTGGATCTACATCAGGCGTCCCATGCATAGATGAACTGTGTAGTCCAATTCTTAAATGCACAAGTTTTTGATTGGAGTACTACATTACTTGAGTGCATGAAAAGACAGGTGATAGATTGTTGTTTGCGGACACATAGGAACTTCGGGTTCGGGACCATTCTGTGTTCATTCTTTTTTGAGAGAGTGTCAAGTTTTAGTCCTCGAGTCGTGGTACAAGGACATCAGGCCTCTTTTCCTGTTGTGTGTAGATGGGCAGTCTTACTACCACGACAGGGTGGCAGAAGGACCAATGAGTCCTTTGATGATGACTTCTTTGCGTGGTTGTCATGACAGATCCCAGTTATAGAGGATTACCCCTATGTCGGGATAGATTTATGAAGAGAACCTAAGATACCAGTACCTCCTGGTGAGAAGCGAGGGGAGATGGGTAAGTCTCCACCTTTGTTGTTTTTTTTTTTAAACATATGTAATTTTTATGTTGTTTTGTTATATATATCATTTTTTTTGTTATGCTAAAGTATTTGATGGATATGTGTTCATTGTGTGCATATGTGGGACCAATGCGACCTGTTGATTATGCAAGGAACAGTTGTCATCCTCAACCAAGGGTCGAACCTGCTGCCGCAGGGGGACCAACTATAGTAGGAGATCTTCTAGCTAGGGAGGCTGAGAGGGTATTGAGACGAGTTGAGCATAACCTTACTGCGGTCACTAGCACGGTCTTGATGGAAGAGATTGAGGACTTGCCACCATCTATGCAGCCTCATGTAGTGGGGGCACCACAGATGTGGGTTCGGTTGTTTCGGCGTTTAGCCAATGCTGTGGACTAGTATAACAGGGCCCATAGGCCCTAACTTTATATAGACATTTTGACATGCCACGAGCACTACTTGTATATATTTTTGGAGGGCATAAGCCTTGTGACTCATTATCGGTTATATTTTTTAGGCACTTGCATCTATCTATGTACTCTAGTTACTTTATGATATTATATATGGTTTTTTGGTCTTTTGTGTCTTATGGATCATGTGTGCATAAAATGTATTTACATTCTTATGTTAATGTTCTTTCATATGTGTGCAAGATGCCAATCTAAAATTTTATTAGATAGAGTATCTGTAACTTGGTTTAATCTCCTAGGAACATGAAAATATGTAATATAATCAAAGTTTTGTTCTAAGAGATGTACCCTAAGGAATCGTTGGTGTAAAGTTGGATCATGAACCTGGTACACTCTATTTAACTGAGACACAACTAGTTGAGCGTCGAGATAGACCCAGAGATGAGAGATACCCAATGCCAAAGCGTCATGAAGCAACTCAATAACTACGCTATACTCGACAACATTATTTGTGGTGTCACATAAGCATATACCTTCGGAAGATAATAACTCGCCTTGAGGTGTAAATATTACCCAAGCTGTAGAGGCAAGGCCTCCGAGTGTACCTACTAGCACCGTCTTCATACCCAACGAACACCTCAAAATCACTTGACATCTGCCACAGTAACGAAAGATAGTATCAATGGCATGGCCATAATACTAAAAGAAACTAAAAAGTAATAGTACAAAGACTATACATATGTTACAAAAGGTTACCCACAATGACCTGCCTATGAGTAATACTTCTTGAAGTAGAGACCATTTCTAGGCTCTGCCAAAGCATTCTCTTCAAAATCAACCAGATGATAAGTGCCCTTTTTTAAAACCTCTTTTATGATGAAAGGCTTGAACCACATGGGTTTGAATTTTTCCCCCAAGGGGTCCTTATATTGGTCATAGACTAGGACAAGGTCGCCTTCAGATAAAATTTGAGGATGAACGGAACTATCATACTGACACTTGACCTTATGTTTGTGAGACTCGTTGGTCAGGGTTGCATCACGATGCTACTCATTGAGCTTCTCAAGGTATACTATGTATTCTTCAAGTGGAGAAGTGTATGGCAATAATTGTACTACCAACTTTAGAGATGGGATCTATCATTCGATGGGAAAGACCACCTCTATCCCATAAACAAGTTGAAAAGGTGATAAATTGGTTGCAGTGTTAACAGATGTTTGGTAAGCCCATAATGCCGAGTATAACATCAAATGCCAATTTGAATTGGCTGAGTTGATAGTTTGTTGTAGAATGGTCTTAGGAGTTTTGTTTACAGCTTCCACCTACCCATTTGCTTGGGGATAGTAGGGTGATGAATGTTCCTACCATAACCCAAGATTTGACGTTAACTCGGTCATCATTTGGTTCTAAAAGTGACTTCAATGGTCAATGACAAACTCTCTTGGGACGCCGAACCTTGCTATTATCTGATTGAATAAAAAGAGAGATACAATCTCTCCATCATCTTTAAACATTGGCATAGCTTCAACCCACTTTGTGAAGTAGTCTACAACTACAATGATATAGTGTTTCCCCCTTGCTGAAGGGGGGTTACATGTAGTGTAATCAATCCCCCACTTGGTGAAGGGACCAACTGTGATGAAATGAAACATGGGAGTGGGATGTTCCCTCATCTTCTGAAAGAATATCTAGCACGGATGGCACTTCTTGACCGAGTCGATACAATCCTTGATAAGTGTCGGCTAGAAGTAACCTTCTCGTAGAATATTTTGGGTTATTTCCAACCCAAAAAAATGACCAACACAAGCTCCAATATGGAAATTGTTCAGAACAATAACCTCTTCTTAGTGAGTGAGACATTGGCGTAGGATGTAGTCTACACCTCTTCGATACAATGTATCATCGAGTATGAGATAATTCTTAGCCCGATGGCGTATGTGTCGATGCTCATCATGAGAAGCAGTAGTGGGGTACTTCAAAGTATAGATATAGATAAGTATATCTCTCTACCAGGGATCCAAAGAGGTGATCAAAAACATATCTCCTCTAATAGGTGACTCTTCGGGCACAAGATCACCTGACTCAACTGAAAGTTCTGAAATAAGTTCTGCGAAGGCCAGTGACCTTTTGGACTTCGCTGAAATGAAATCCAATTCAAACTCCTAGAGGATGACTATCCATCTACTATTTTTTCCACCTATTACTCGTTGTGTCAACATGCACTGAAATGGATTCATGACAACAATAACAATATTCTTTCAAAACAGGACATAATGACAAAACCATTGAACCACATGGACTGCTGCCAACGCAATTTTTTGGTATGAGAATAATTGAGTCTCGGTCCTATGAGGCCTCAACTCAGGTAATAGATGAAATATTCTGAGAAGAAGTCATCTTCCTGAACTAAAACCATGCCAATGGTTGAATCTGCTGCAACTAGATATAATAGGAAATCCTTGTTATAGTTAGGTGGCTGGAGCAGAGGGGCAATTGTGAGTGCATGTTTCAATGCGGTGAAAGAGCATTGAGCACCATCGTCCCAACAAAAGGGAATGCCTTTTTTAAGTAAGTGCATAAAGCCCTTGGTGATCTCAGTTTATTTATCAATAAAGAATCTTAGAAAATTCACCTTGCCTTGTAGACTCTGAAGTTGAAGGATTGTGCATAGCAGGGGAAACTGAATTATTTTCTCAACCTTCATAGGATCGACCATGATCCTTGTTTTTGATACTATGAAACCTACAATCATCCTGGCATTACGTAGAAGCTGCACGTGTTTGGATTCAAGTGAATCTAAAAGTAGCGACAATGTTCGAAGATAAGTTGGAGGCGTGTGGGATGATCTGTTATCTTGCGAGATCGAGATGCTAAATCATATAAATAGGCCTCGACTATATGCTTGAGGTCATGGAAAGCAAAATACATGGCCCGCTAAAAAGTGGCTCCAACATTTTTGAGACCAAAAGGCATCTTATGATACGTGAATGTACCCCATGGAAAAATGAATGTCATTTTGTGTTGGTCTTCGGGTTTGATTTGTATTTGATTATATCCTGAAAAATCATCCATGAAAGAACAAGCTTTGCAACCCGCACATTCATCATTGATCTGGTTGATGAATGGTGTGGGAAAATTATCTTTGGGACATGCCTTGCTCATATCATGAAAGTCGGTACATACATGAATCGTGCCTTGCTTTTTATTGACCAACATAGGGTTTGACACCCATTGGGTCAAATGGGTAGGATAGATAAACCCAACTTTTAGAAATTTCTCAGTCTCAACCTTAATAGATGCTGCTTTCTTAGGATTAACTGGATGAAGCTTCTGTCGAATCGTCTTAGCATCAAGATACATTGTAATTTCATGTTCAACTATTTTTGGATCGATGCCTGGCATTTCCTCATAAGACCAGAAAAAAACATCGTAGAATTCTTTGAAAAGATCTGTATAGAGTTGAACCTCTCTAGGGAGCAATCAACTCTGATGAAAACATTCTCCACGATGCCAAGGTTTTGGGAGATATTGATCCGTATGGTTTCAACGATGGTTTCTATATTACCCTCTGTATAAACCTCGTGGGTAGCTAAGATATTAATAGGACAAGACTAATCTCCCATCATAGTCATGGTGAATTCTCCTGCTTCGATTCAGCTTAACTCTGGAAGGAAGTATGATCTGTGATGAAGATCTTCCCAGGGTTTGTCTAGACTAGTCATTGTTTCAATTGTTGCTTCCTCATAGGGAAAGACCAAGTCTAATGAATCGGTGCTAGCAAGAGAACCCTGAGCCCAAATAGGCTCTAGAAGTTGATCGAACTCTTGTGCGGGAGTTGAATCAATGCTAGTTGAAGCTTGTTGGACTAAAGAGTATGCTACTTCAGCTATGAACAAGGGCATGGACATGCCTAGGTGCCCTGTCCCATCCATCGTGGCTGATGGAGAAGGAAGTATCCATGGATCGTCGAAGTAAGTCATGCGAAATGATGAAACTTGAAAAATCTCAACCTTATGGTGATTGGATATAAACTTGATATTTCCTTGAGGGGGTGGGTAATCAAAGGTACCCATCAAAGATGGGCACAAACCAACCCCTATGTTGATGACACCTGGTTGAGGATTATCAATCATCGGGACAGTGGATGCCCCAAATGCAGGGTCAGGTCTGGAGAAAGACAATTGATCTATGGTCACTATCCAACCCTCGTGTGGAAACAACAAGACCCAGAAAACTGTAGCAACCACTGCTTGCATGGCATAAGTCCAACTCCTTCCTAACAAGAGGGTATAGTCGAGGGGAGCATTGACTAACTCTACTTCGACACACATGGTCTTCCCTCCTAATTGCATAGGGAAAGAAGGAAGTATTTCATGTGTTTGGAACGAACGACCATCAAAAGCGGTGAGGAGAGTAGGTGATAGAGACAAAACGGGTTGGCCAACAACCTTCCAACATGCCAATGAAATAACGCATGTCGAGGCACCCTCATCAACCACCGTGTAGAAGATATTATGAGTAAATTTTTTTTTGGGATAAGCCACTACTATCTAAAATGATACGTTGTAAGGCATACGAGGTTTTAAGTCAGTTATATCCAACATGATTGTATGCATATTACAAGTCTCGATAGATCCTAAAGCGGTTAACAAGGGACATTGGAGGACCTCCAAAGTGGACATTGCACAAGGATTTTATGATAAATATTCCACCACAGAGTAGTTCTGGGAGGCCCGTGCATTTGGGTTATGAGAATCTTTTTTGAATGCACCTTTGGGAATGTGTGTCATTGTTTCTCCCAATGTCTTCTCAATCTATAGAGGAAGAGATGGGAGTTCAACTTCTTTACCCTTCTTATAAGTGCTTGGTTTACTATAGTCCTATGCTCTAATCGATATGAAAGAATCACCCTTCACCATATATACATTCGTGGATGTGGGTTTTTTCAAAGATGGAGAGGGTTCTTGGTTGCCCCCTTTCATGCTTGTAGAGGCTTGGGTTAGATTTTTCCCATCTTGAAATGGATTGGTCAACACAACAGGTTGTTGTTGCGTCACAAAATTTTGGGATTCTGCAAGCTGGGGACACATATGGGTTGGGTGGTCTTCCACACACAAGTTGCATGGATACCTCACCTTCCGTTTCTCAGTGCTGTCCCCACTAGCATTATTGGTAGGTTTTTTATCCCCCTTACCCTTCTTTCATTGTTTTTTCTTTCCTTCAGGCTGTTGGGTGGCCTTTGGGTTAGTCAATTGCACTGTGTGTGACAATCGTAGGAGAAGGAAATTATTTTGTGGTGACAATCATAGCGGGAATTTAAGAATTCCCAGAAGGAGTAACATAATTTGTTTCCATTGCTATGTGCGACACTATCTGGCGCTCGTAAGGATGAATCAATATAGTGGTGGGTGTAAAAAAAACAGTGGTGGAGGCTTCAACTAGACCAAAAGATTGCGCTCCAAGGTCTAAAATGATCGATTCCTCTGGATGTTGGTCAGGCACAATTTATTTTGACCCAGTCGCTTCAAAAGACCCTTTTTGGTATAGCTTTCATCTTAGTGGTGGCGGGGGTGGCTCCAGTGTGACCAGGGACAGGCCAAGAAGCCTTCATGACTAGCGGAGCTCGTGATCCTCCACTATGTGAGAATATCAAAAACACTCTAGGGTAGTCTAAACATTCAAAAATGACACACACTAAAAATGTCTCTACAAGATAAGATAGGCAAACACTAAATTAATTGGAAGAACAGTTACAACAACCAACACTAGAGCAACTTATCGGTGCAAGTGCAACTTGAACATAGAAGCACCCTCTAGGTATACTCTACAAAGCATGGCTCGATGTCTATCCTAGGTACCATGGTATACTCCCATAGTCACCTATGTATGTCCCTAAAAAAGATGGGCAACTAGGTTTCCACCGTGCGAACAGTCACCAAGCGGGTACAGTCGAAAGTCGGGTAGACCACAATAAGTAGGGTATAGAGCCTAAAACTTGTCAAGGGTATCAAAAGAAAGTGGTCCAGAAGAAAACTGAGGATATTGAATGGATTCGAGACCCATGAAGCCCCGTGGAAAATGCAATCGATGGAATCCCAAAACAATCCCTCTATATATGTTCTCCGCTACGATTGGTCCAACTTTGGAGGGCTTATCTCCGCTACCTTTCCACACACGACCTCGTGTTTATCCCCTGTGTTAGAGGGGAGTCCCAGATAACTTTCATGATATTGGAATTAGACACTCCCTAACTTAGACTCCAATGTTTGATTTTAAATGGCCTTGAAGAGTTTCCTCTCCAACCTATTCCAAGGCCGTAATCCTAAACTAGTTGGTTAACCCTACAAACATAAACGTCTAATAAATTTTAGATTTAGCATTAATTTTATGGCTTATCTTATGTCAAGGGGTATGAAAGTGAAACTGATGATGTGTA
>JASDQU010313235.1:2633-13498 GCA_032191745.1 Picea mariana | reverse complement strand
AATGGCAAAAATGCCTACATATACTTTTCCCCCATTTCCTCCAGCAGAGGCGTCCCAGGACCTTCAATGTATGGCATCACCTCAATCAAATCTGGCCTGCATTCTCCTGTCACACGCCACCTTAATCCTGCATGGCTCATGCCAGGGGATAGCTGAGCCCTTAAATACTGAATTAGCGTGTGCAGGCTCCCCTAGCGAGTTGAAGACTCGGCGTGGCTTTCATGAAAAGAACCAGTACAGAGGACCATCTTGGGTAGACTTTTAGCTGGGACATCCATACTCTGCAATAAATGAGTGAGGCGAGGTTTCACCCGCCCTCTCTCTTCTTCATTCAATTCCAGCGGGTACTGGGCTCTCGATTACGTCGAACCAGCCTCTGAAAAACACAGTGTCCACCTTCTGAGACTTGACTCGGCACTTTTGGCCCCCCTTTTATACAGCCCTTTCTACTTTCTCGAATGACCATGGGCCACGACCCTACGCCTATTTTCCAGAGTGCTGTCGGCGCTTCGGGGTTCACAGATGTGAAAGGAACATGACTTTTCTCTTTCAAAGTCGCGATGGGCGAAATGCCGGGAGGGCTTAACGGTCGCCACACATTCCCCACAAAAATGAATGGCTGAGACTGCCTACGGCGCTTTGGGGCTCGAGTGGCCAAATGTTGAACATTAGCGCCCCTCCTCCAGACTTGTTCCTTTACGACCAGGCGCCAAAACCACGGGCCTGATTCTGGGCGCTATCGACATTTTGGGGTTCAGGGTTTCGAAATACGAAAAGGCAAGGAGCACTTACCGCTCAAACTCCCAAACGCCGACATGGCACAGATGCGTGTCGCGTGTCCTTAAGACGACCGACCGGGGTAGCTTCGCTATTACAAAAAGGGGTTGTCCCCCCTTCATAGGATCGCTTGATAAGACCTGGGGCTAAGACCGTAGGCTCGACGCCAAAGGCGCTTTCAGCGTTTTGCCGATCGAAAATTTCAACTGCAATGAACGGACGGCTCCTTGACTTCCGAAACGTCGATCCCCGATACGCCGACTGGGTTCCACCTGTCCCAATTTGATCGGACGACCCAAGTCTAATTTGAACTATTGGTGCTCCCTCTAGCACTAAACCTCGGGAAACTCGATAGCTCCGAAAACACGATGACCGTCGATCTGTTTAGTAAATAGATCTTGAATGCTGCCAACGATATTTTGCCCGCTCGCTTGACTTGCTACTGGAAAAAGGGTTTCTCCCGCGCTGCGCTTGGGTTCTTCCTGTGCAACCTGCAGACCTGGGTACTTTTGTGCCTAAGACAAAAATAATCGCTAACAGAAGCTACATCCATAATTACGACCAAAGAAGTTCAAGGATAAAGGGAAGCATAAGATTGTTGCATCAACTGGACAAGATCTAGGATCAGATTCTGGATATGAATCAAAGATCATGGCAATAGGAAGAAAAGGTATATCTACTATCAAATATAATTCTCCAGTTCAATCTGCTAAATTGGAAAGTGTTACTGATCAAAAGAAAAGAAGTGATATTTTTCATGTCAGGGTTATAGTCAAGCATACAAAGGTAGATACTGTGTTCGACACTGGATCTCAAGTTAATTTAATATATGAAGCAATTGTTAAGAAGTTGGGTTTGAATACGACACCTCATAAAAAACCATATCCATTAGGTTGGGTGTGTTAATATGCTAAGTTGCAAGTGACAAAATAGTGTAAGATCATATTTACAACTACAACTAAGTTTTTTGACGAGGTTGAGTTAGATGTTGTGCCTCTTGACATTTGCAACATTGCCTTGGGTAGATCATATCTATTTGACAAGAAGGCTATATTCTATCATGAAGAGAATAAATATCATATTTTCAAAGAAAAGGGTTGAATTTATTGTCGGAGCTCATCGTATCAAAACTAATGTTTCTTTAGTAAGCACGAGGCAATTGAAGAGACTCATGAGTGCAAGTACATCTTTTGTTCTCATGATAGTGAAATAAAAAGAAGAATATATAACAGATGCTTTATTAGGATGTGATCTAAATCATAAACAAGAGTTGGTCAAAATCATATCTAATTATGATGAGTTATTTTAGGAACCTACAGGGTTGCCTCCTAAGAGAGAGGTTGAACATAAAATTTATTTGCAGCAGGATGCTCCTCTTCCTAACATTGTTATGTACAGGTCATCGGTGATCGAGAATGCATATATAAAGAAATAGGTTCAGGAGTTGCTTGATAAAGGAGTCATTAGGTCAGGCTCCTCTTTGTGTGGATCTCCTATGGTATTAGTTCCAAAGAAATATGGCACGTGGAGGATGTGTATTGACTTTCGAGCCATGAACAAGATTATGGTAAAGAACTGTTATTCTCTTCCCATAATTGATGACTTATTGGATCAATTAAAGAATGTTGTGTATTTCAATAAGTTGGACTTGAGAAGTGGTTACCATCATATCAAAATTGCAGAAAGTGACATATAGAAAACTTCTTTCAAGACAAAGCAAGGGTTATTTGAATGGTTAGTTATGCCATTTGGTTTATGCAATGCACCTGTGACATTTATGAGGGTAATGAATGATGTGTCCAGGCCTTACATAGATGATTTTGTCATCATCTACTTAGATGATATATTGATCTTTACCCGAAGATGGGAAGATCATATCATGCATGTCAAGCCAGTCTTTGAACTCTTAAAGAAGGAGAAGTTGTATGTAAAAATGTTTAAATGTGAGTTTGGAAACAATTCTATGGTATATTTGGGATATCTTGTAAGAAATAGTTAGGTGAAGATAGATCCTGCAAAAATAGAAGTCATTGTGAAATGGCCCAAGCCAATAATTGCCACAAAAGTCAGGAGATTCTTAGGAGTAGTATCATATTGGAGGAAATTCATTGCTAATTTTTCTTTCATAGAAGATCCTTTGCATGCATTAACAAGTGTTAAATAGGTCTTTCAATGGGAGGAAAGCAACAGAAAGCCTTCGGGACATTGAAGAAAAAAATAAGCACTGCACCAGTTTTGGCTCTGCCAAATCTGCAGCATCCATTTAAGATTCAAATCGATGCAAGTGGATAGGCCATGGGATCATTCTTGATGCAATGAGGTAAGCCTATATGTTATCATTTTGATACTTTTACTCCATCTATGATTAACTATCCAACATATGATAAGGAATTGTATGCATTGGTACAAATTGTGAAGAAATGGAAGCATTATTTAATGGAAAAGGAGACAATAATTCATATAGATCATCAACCATTACAATATTTGCAGTCACAAACCAAGCTATAGCAGTCACGACATTTCAGGTGGATGGGTTTCTTACAATTTCATTTGGTAATCAAATATAAGAAAGGTATTCATAACAAGGTTGCAGATATGTTATCAAGACCAGTCATCAATGCATCTACAATACTAAGATATAATCTTTTAGCTCATGAAAGTTATATTGAACAATATGTTAAGGACGGTGATTTTGAAGAAGTGTATGATGCATTAATTCACAACAATCAACAGTCAGATTATTATATTCATGACTATTTGTTATATCATCTTGGAAATCTTTGTTTACCCAAGGATGAAAGAGTTAAAGTAATTAGAGAAGTTCATACATCTCTCATTTCTAGTCATTTTGGGGTTGGTAATACAATAGCAGAATCGTAGAGGTATTATTATTGGCCTCAAATGAATGAAATAATTTCCAAGTATATAAAAGGGTGTGTTATGTGTGCCACAAGAAAGCCTAGCAAAAAAAAGTTGGGATGATATACGCCACTTCTAGTACCTTCTTGGCGATGGGAAAGTATGGATTTCGTAGGGGGTTTGGCGATGTCCAAGACAGGTCATGATTATTTGTATGCCATTGTGTATAGATTCAGTAATATGTGTATTCTAATTCCATGCAAGAAACAAGTCATGGTTGAACAAACAACACATATGTTCTTTGCTGATGTTTGGGTTCATTTTGGGTTGCCTACATCTATTATATCAGATCGAGACTCTCATTTTTTGAGAAAATTTTGGTCTCATTTATGGGAGCTCATGGACACTAAGCTAAAGAAGAGCATAACTTTTCATCTGCAGATAGATGGACAAAAAAAGGTGGTAAATAAAAAAGTGGTACATATGCTTTGAGGATACTACATCAAGCATCCTAAGTTATGGGATGAACAGTTTCCTTATGTACAACATGCCTATAATCATGCCATGCATTCTTCTACTCAGAAAATTCCTTTTGAATTGTGTTTGGGGTACTTGCCTAAATCACTTATGGAATTTTCTTTTGGAGAAGCCAATAAAGAGGATGGACGGGATGATACAAATAAATCTCAAAGGTTCATTCAAAAGATCCAGTAGGTACATCAAGCAGTACAAGAACAGTTGGAGAAGAATCAAGCCAAGTACAAAGCAAGGCATGACAAACATCAAGTTGATCATCAGTTCGAAGTCGATGATTAAGTGTGGTTACATATCAGCAAGGACAGAATGAAGGGTGAAGGTAAAAAGCTAATGCCAATCTGATATGGTCCATTCAATATCTTGGAGAAGATTGGTATTGATGCCTTTTGTTTAGATCTACCAGCCTACATGCAAATGTATTCAGTGGTAAATGTTGAAAATTTGAACCTTTATGAGCCTTATATGATTAGTGATGAAGATGAAAGTATTCAAGTTCCATAAATTGATGATTTTTCTCCAGAGTATTTAGAAGAGCTACAGGAAGATGTTATTCTTGATAGAAGGATCGGGACTTCATAGCAAGGTGATGTGGAATATCTTCAATTTGGTTTTGAAGAAGTCAAACCAAGCAAAGCAAAGTGGATTGAGATCGGGAAGGTGAGGGAGATTTACCCTCACTTGGTTGTTGAGTAATCAAAACTTTTGGTGGCCCAAAAGGCTTCCAATGGGGAGGAATGATCCAGGAGGATCCAGGAACACTCACGGAGGTCCAGGAGGATGTGGAGGTCCAAAAGTCTTTAGAAATGCTAAAAATTCAATCATCTCAAATGCTCTCTAAAATTCCATCAAGGCGTAGAGATCAACGATAGTTTTCCAACTATACAAAAATCACCTCAAACGAAATTCGTATGTAAAAGTTACGGATGGTCAAAGTTCGGGTCAAACTAGGGAAAAAGGCAAAAGTCAACAAAGTCAAGGTGACACATGTCACCACTGCAAGGGTGACACATGGTAGGATTGTACATGTCGTACAGTGATGACATGATAGGCAGGTGATGTGGCATGTATGGTTGGTAGGTGACTTGGCAATTCGTACAGTCAAGGTGGACCAATCATGTTTTGACACTTGGTACAAGGGAGCCAATAAGAGACTGCCACATGGTTGTCTCTCATTGGCCTATTATGGTTAATGGTTATCAAAAATTTTATGGGAGTCCGGAGGATTGAACCCGTGACCTCCCAAGACCTTATCCAAGTCCTTCTACCATCACACCACCACATTGTTTCTTAACCATATGTGTTGGCAATAATATTTAACCTTGGTCAAAAATTTATCTGGCGGAAAAAAGGGCCGAGGGTCTAGCCCTTGACCCATTGTATGAGGTTATATGTATTGAATGTGACCACACCTATGTTTTTGCATAGGGGCTATTAAAAACATTGGTTGTACGCCATAGGAAACAAACCATATATGTATAGCATACGTTATAGCAATGCGCCAACAAAGGAGGGGATTCGGAGGTTTGAACCCACGACCTCCCCAATATAGTGTCATGCCTTAACCATTGCGCCTAAGGCGTGTCTTTTTAAGGCATGCCCACTAACTAATACTTAACGCCTACCTAAGTTTGTGGACATGAGGTTAAGGGGGTTCGTGTCCTATTTAATGGTGCGTGGATTGAGGCCAAGGACACACAGATGCAGTATGGTGTCTCAAAGTTCATGCTCGAGGGTAATTAAACTTGGAGTTTGCATCGTAATGCATGCCACGGGGTTCTAGAATGGAATTTTATGAACTTTATACTCATTTTTATCAAAATTTCGCAAGGAATTCAATGGTGTATTATGTTTCTGAGTTTGAGAAACATGTAAAAAGGTCACAATAAAACACAATCATTTGAACATTAATAAATAGGTCGGAGATGTAGCCCAAATTGGGTGACCTCCGTTATCAAAGTTGTGTATGTGATGTAAATATTGTTGTTCTATTTACGCTCAGTTATTTGCAAGTTATTCGTCCTTAAAGTGTGTTTGGACAGATAAGTTAATTCACATGTAAATTGAAAACAGTCCAGCGATCATTTTTATTTTGAAGATCAAGTAGATGTTATTATGTTTTAAATATTAATAAGCATATAAGGATTTTTTGGATCAGTTGTTCCTGAAAAATGGTGGCTTAAAAGATTTCTATATTTTATCCTTCTTACCCTTCATCTTATCATTCCATGCTTTTAGGAAGAATGGTCTCCCTCTGCTCTGCTCATAAACGTGTTTTACTCTTCTAATGGCCTCCTCCAAAGTCCTTGAGTTATCATAGTGTATCTTGTCACTATAGAAGGAAGGTAACCCGCTTAAAATTCTTTGGATTTTGACTTTCTCATCCTTTACGAAGACAATATACTTTAGAAAATCAAAGAACATCTTCTCATATTCATCCATTTTCATGGTTCCCAGATTGAGTTCAAAGAACTCTTTCATCTTCCTTTCGTAGTAATTCTCCAACCAATATTTCTCCTAGAAATGTCCTTTGAACTGTCTCCATGAGACATTCTTCTCATCAAGGTTCTTGGCTTGCTAAAGTTGATCCCACCACATGGTTGTTTTTCCTTGCAGGTGGTAGGTTGCAATTCCAGTTTCTACCCTTGAGGGGTGATCATGCAGCTAGAAATATTTCTTCATTTCTAACAACCATGCTTCAACTTATTCTCCCTTTTTATGCTCTCCATTAAAAGTTGGTGGCTTGATTTTCCTAAGTTGATCACCTTGTAAAATGTTTGCTCGGGTCTTCTCCTCTGCCTCATGACATGAGACACACTTGGGATGATCCTTGGACCTAAACTTGCATGATCTCTCCTAGTGGATTGCTCTGGGGAATGATGACGCATGCTCATACTTCTTGATTGTTTGTCATTCCCATGATCATCCCTTTTGCTATGAGATATGGATGATGCCTCTTGTCTAGCACTAGCTACGTGTTTTGTGCCAAAGTATTTATTGGCTTACTTCTACAACATATTCAGACTCTAAAGTATCTCCTCCTAATATTTCATAATATTCTCATCATCTTCCCTATAGCTCTACACTTCTCTCTGTAGGCTTCTCATAGTGTCATCCAACTCCACAGGCTCCTCTCCACCTCTTCTTCCATTGGAATCTGTCTCAGCTTTTCCCATGTTGACATGTAGAACTTTGATCTCCTTCTCATGGATGTAAGACCCTTGGGCATATTCCATATCTCTAGTTCTCATATGGGAACCAAATATTCCCTCCTATACCTCTATTTATGCAAGAAATGTGCATGCAACAATCGTTGTTAGAGTTATGTATAATATAAAAGATTTTACAAATTAGATTACATGTCATCCTTTCAACTACATTTATTAGGAGTCTGTATGCATTCTAATTATTAGAAACATTCCTCTCTGAAACAACTCTCAAATGGTTGTACTCATGCCTCATTATGAGTTCTAAGCGAAAAGTTACAACTTCTCATGTTGTAATTTCTACGCATCGCTATGTTTTTAATGCTGCAATTTTTTTTGAACTGTAATGCTCAAATCAAAATTCTTAATTGATATATGGATTCTCCTTCTCGAAACCTTTAGTTATGGTCTGTGGAAGTTTAGATTGTTTCTCATTTTTACCCCTTACTGCTACATGTGTCTTCTCTCCCATCCTGTACAATTTCAAGTACCCATATTCCAAATCTAGTTCCATGATTGTCTTCTATGGTCCATGAGATTTCCATTGACTACTCACATGCCCCAAACTGACTTCTAAGCAAAGAGTTGTGTCCTCTAGAAGCAAACTAGTATCTAAATTATTCCATGTATTGTTTCAGTTGTAACTTCCTCATACTAGCTCTGTTTTGAGCTCAGAATAGCTCGTTGGAAATCTCTTTCTGAGTTCATTCATTTTAAGTTGTATATATTGTGTGTACTAGAGGTACACATAGTTCTCTCAATTTAAACTACCTATAAATGTTGTTTAGGGCCTCAAAATGCCCCTACAAGTTGATGACCTTCAAAAATCTGAAAAATTTCATAGAAAATTGATTGATTTACTATTGTAACAATCTTTGAATCCAAGCCATTGATCTCAAAATTAGGATTGATCCTAGTCGTCGATGCGCTAAAATTTTCTCATCCAACGGATGAATCTCAACCATTAATTTCTAGCTTGAAGTAATATGGACCGTCTATTCCCCAACATCTGAGCTCCATTGACGATTGACGATTTCCTTTGACAAATGACTTGTAAGACTTCATTGAATTTGTCAACCTGGCCATCGGTGATTAACAATTTCCTTTGGATGCACGAAACATTTCACTGAATTTTCTAACCCGACCATCGATGATTGACAATTTCTTTAGGATGGATGGAACACTTCACCGATTTTTCCAACCCGACCATTGACAATCAGTGATTTCTCTGGGTGATATGGCATGACATGTGGATGTTGATGTGACAACTTGTATGGTGTGGAATGATAGGTGGATTCTAGCATGGCACAAAATGTGGATGTTGACGTGGCATGACACATCATCCTCCTCTTTTTCCCTCATCAACGATTGACAATTTCTTTGGGACGAACAAAACACTTTACTGATTTTGTCAAACCTTGACCATCGACAATCAATGATTTCTCTTTCTCTAACATAACACTTCGCCAATTTTTTCAACCTAACCATCGATGATCTGTGATTTCTTTTGGGTGAACGAAACACTCCATCGTTTTCGTCGACCAAACCATTGGTGATCATCAATTTCTCTTGGTGAATTAAATTCACTCATGAATCTTGTCGAACTCTGACACTTAGAATTTTTGACCAAAATCCAAGATGAATCTGGGTCATCGACTCCAAGTCAAAATGATCTTGATCGTTGATTTACCATACTTATCCAAACTTTGTCGATGAGTCTCAACCATCGATCTGCTCTATTTTTCCAACTTTGAAATCAAATCTCGATCGTCGATCTGCTCCATTCTACCAAATCCGAAAGTAAATATTGACCATTGGTCTGCTCCATTTTTCCAAACTCAAAAATGGATTTCAACCATCGATCTGCTCCATTTTCCAAACTCCGAAAACGAATTTCAACCGTCGATCTACTCCATCTTTCCAAACTCTAAAAAATGATTTCAACCATCGATAAGCTCCACTTTTCAAAACTCTGAAAATGGATCTTGATCGTCAATCTGCTCCATTTTTCGAACTCCAAAAAACTTATAATTTTTTGGTCAATTTGGGATGAATTTGGGTCGTTGATCTCAAAGTCAAATGTGATCTAGTCATTGATCCATCAAACTTTCCCCACGTCTTCAACTACTACTAAAACATAAATTTAAACCTTCTAAGTCGAATTTAACTCTGCAACCTACATATTGATGCCCTTGATCACCTCTTCGAGCATTCTTAAGGTAATTTTGACTTGAATTTGTTCATAAATTTGGGGATTTCACTCTGGGTTCACCAATTTCCCTAAGTACGTCACAGGTGAAACTCTTCAATGATGGGTTTCTATCAAATTTGCACAGGTATGGGCCCATACAATCTCAAATGTTGAACCTTGAGCTCTGATAATAATCTGTAATATTCCACGGCTTGATTGAGGAATATTACTAGCGGAATACACATAAAAACAAAAAAATTGTGCTAAATAAATTATTGTATCTTACCAGTTACCTAATCATATAGATTTAACCATTATCCAAAATCATCTTCAGCATGTTGAAATAACCCATGAATGCAACTAATAACTCATTACAACAACATATAAATCAGTCTCATTCATAGAGCTAATGCATAGTAATTAAATTCATAATATAAATCAAAAAACATATATAGCACTTATCTTTTCAGAACAGTTGTGCAACTAGCTACTTGGGACGGGCATTCCACCCAACCATAGACTTGTTGTTCTAGATCTCCACAACAAGTCACACCCGAGCTAGGGCTAGAAATCCAAAAAATAGGTTGTCTCTCACTATCCACTCATAGCTCAGATAATCCCAGGAGTTCACTCTTCATGTGATCAACAATTTCTTTGGGACGAATGAAACATTTCACCGATTTTACCGACCCAACCACTGATGATCGGTGATTTCTTTTGGTGACATGGCATGACACGTAAATGATATTGTGGAATGACACGTGGATGTTGATGTGGCAACTTGTTTGGTGTGGTATGACATGTGGATGCTGACATGGTATGATGCGTGGATGCTAACGCGACATGACACATCATCCTCTTTTTTCCCCTCGTCAGCAATCGACAATTTCTTTGGGACAAATGAAACACTTCACTGATTTTGTCGAACCTCGACCATCGACAATCGATGATTTCTCTTAGTCAAACATAACACTTCATTGGTTTTGCCGACCTGACCATCGAAAATCGATGATTTCTCTTGGGTGAACGAAACATTTTCGATTGCACTGACTCGACCATCGATGATTTATCTCGGTGAATTAAATTCACTCATGAATCTTGTCGAACTCAAACACTTAGAAATTTTCAACTAAAATTCAAGATGAATTTGGGCCATCGATCTCCCAGTCAAAATGATATTGACCATTGATACACCATACTTCCCCCAACTCTACTAATGAGTATCGATCGTTGATATGCTCTAATCTGCCAACTCTGAAAGCAAATATCAACCATCAATCTACTCCATTCTTCCAGGT
>JASDQU010313234.1:0-13498 GCA_032191745.1 Picea mariana | reverse complement strand
TCTTCAGAGGCACCCACAAGTAAGCCATACATTTCCCTGTTATCATTGCACCCATTTCCGAGACATCCCCTACCACCTCATCCACTTACATGGCCTGGATTTGACTTCACACGGGAACATCCCACATCCAATGAGCATTATCCCAATAGGACGTCCTAACATCGCCTCCAAATTTGGCTTGTAGAATAACATAATGTATTTGAGCACTTGTCTGGGTAAAGGGGGTTTCATGCACATGTTTAAATAACTTGATGATTAGATGTGATTGACATTGCTATGATCCATGTGACTTATGAGCCCATGGAGGGCGTATTTGTTGATGTTGTAGGGCCACACCCAATGGACAGGTACATATGGAGAGATGATTAGTTCGGACCTCCACAGGGCTAAAATCCCACCAGATGGATGTTGAGACCCCAGCCAGGGGCAGAGACAGATCAAGGGTTTTCACCAGAGAGAGAGGAGGACATTCCACTAGGGACAACCTGGCACGTATGGACCGAGGGGAGTCTTTCCCTTTTCACCACGATGTAGGCCTTGGAATTCCCATGACGTCACCCAGGTCACCCAATGTTTTGGATACTTTGGAGGCAGTTGTGTGCCAAGTGGCACATGTGGCAGGATCCTGAGGCCCAAGGAGGCCTAATGTTTTTCTCCAGGAGGCCAACGTTGCCCTAAAAGGGCCTAATGTCACCCTAAAAGGGCATGATGTCATCTTTACATCTTGATTTAGGGTTTTATTATGACATTTAATGTAAAAACTGGATATTATGTGTAATTGGCCATGTCGGTCATTTTGACCTAATTATGGTCATTGATATTGTATAAATAAGGGTCTTAACCCTTGTATTATTCATCATCTTTCACTCACACTTAGTGAGGTCTGAAATTTGCGTCCTACTTAGGGTTTTATTACTAAAATTTAGTGTGCACTTGTTGGAGGAGGCTAATCTTGGACTATTTTGGCAATTTTCTTGGTGGAAGTGTTCAACTAGGGTTTATGCTTGATGATTCTTGATGAATTCAAGTGAAATTTCTACAATTCTTCTTCATTGAATGGTTATAGTTGTGTTTATCTTGCATTTACATTGAGATTATGAAATTGCTTTCTTAAAACCCTAGAAATCCTAGCACATGTTATTGTTCTAGCTTTAAGAGCTTTTACCTACTAGATTTTGCCAAGAAGTCGATTTCCTCGAAGCTATTGCTAAGGGCCTTGCCATTTCAACACCCTAGCACTTAGTGCTTCATCTTAGCCATCATTTTCTTCATCTTTGAGTTAAAGAGGGAGGAAAATTTACTAAGGCCTAGGGTTACCTACACCTTAGTAGCAATTTTCCCATCGGGTTTGGTAGTTGAAGCGTTGGCTTACCAACACTTCAACTACTAATCTCTCTTGTCTTTGGCTCTCCTACTATCATCATTTTCCTTCAACTTTTTCTGCCACCTAATAGACTCCATTTTCCCTAAAAGCATTGGTCTAAGACTTCCTATTGAGCGATTGACCAAAACAACTATCAAAACCTACACCTTAAGCTTTCTACTAACCACTTCTAACATTAGAATAGCCTAACCTACTAACTTTATTGTTGTTGTTACTAAAGTAAGATACAATCATACGTTGGAGCACTAAAAGATTCTAAAATCAATTGAAAAGTTTGATTAATGATTTTCCTTGCTTGCTTTTGATAAATGCTAGTATTATGATGTTAATGATTGATTATTCTTGGTCATTTTGAAGTTGTTTCAAGGCACTTATTGTGAAGTATTGTCTTATAATTATTGCTGCTATAAATTTATGTTTACTTCATCATTATGCCAGCCAATTTATTTTATTGAGAAAGTCTGTGGTTTTATGAAGTCCTAACAGCAAGTTGTACTTGCAAAAGATATATTTTCTTGTTGCTTTGTTCCGGGCAGGTACATCTTGATATTTTACTACTTCATTGGTTAAAACCTAGGAACTTTCTAATCAGTGGTGACTTGTGAGAGGGGACCTTTTCATAGACTTCTTGACCTTGCCTTCTCAAACCCCAAGGTCATTGGGGACGTCTCCCCTGGGCCATCAACCCTAAATAGAAAGAGGCATCCTATTGAGGTGACAGTGATAGGATAGTCTCTAGTTACTCCAATTTGCTTTCCATTAACCTTTCCTTTGATCAAAGTACAAATTGTGTGATAACATTTTGACATCGTTGTCGGGGAACACTGAGTCAATATTCCTCAAATGACATTTTTTCGATAAGCCTTATCCTCAAAAAATTCTTTACTTCACAAGATTACCTAGCGACTCCTTTGAGGGTGATTCCCTCATTCCTTTGATAGTTTCAAGAAAATTATCTAGTGACTCCACTAACCTTTTCCTAGGTGCCACCTTACTCTCAATTCTGTGATATTTCAGAGTTATGGGATCATGGTGTCCTGGGAACAAGTGTATCTGACTATTGATTTCAAAAGTCTTCAAGGATAACCAACTTGTTTTGATACAAAATGGTCAAGCAACCCTCCAAGATTTGAAGGGGGCCTCCCAATTCCTCACATTGTAGAAGTTTTGAAGTATATAAGTGAGATAGAATTGGGAGGGGAGGATGTTCTAGTAAAATTATTCATACTCTCTCCACCATCCTTTTTGCAAGATTGGTTTAAAGGTTGTTGCGAAGATAGGGGTATATCATCTTTCGTACACCTCATCAGTAGGTTTATTGATGTCAAACCACATTTCTAAACGTATGAATATGCCCTTCAAAATCTCACAATGGCCTTAGAGGACGAAGGATTCACCACTGAGATTGTAGAAGATATCAGGGATGTATATCATGCTCAATACCAAGAACCTTTTGATAAGAAAGAAGATATTTATGAAGGAAATTGTCAACCCCTTGAAGAGGAGCAGGATTTCTCCCATGATTCGATAGAATGCAGTGAAACTAGAGAAGCGAATTATGAGGATGAAGCACTGGTAATCGCTCCTGCATCTGATGAAGATTTCCAAGATCCTATCTCTCCTGCACAAGATGAAGAGAATGAGGTGAGTCATTTTCCTTTCCAATTTTTTGATGATACCTTATTCTATGATTCAAACAATGAAGAAGAAATAGAACCCCTGGACAAGCTAGAAGATGTACAGGCAAGTCTTCCATTTGATGAATATATCCAAATACTTGAATCTCCTGCAAAGGAAGAAGTAATCAAGGTGAGTTACTTCCCTTTCCAAATTTTTGATGATTGTCTATCTTATGATGTGGAAAGTGAAGAAGTGTTGGATTTTCTAACCCCTTCATGTTATGATGACTTTGTTGATAATATTGATGAATTCATACATGTCAGGAAGTGTAAATGGGATGTGATTGGATATGATGGGGATCCCATTTACAACATTGAGGGTCGTTTCCAAAATTTTCCTTTACCTTTATCACATGAAGTTACTAATAAACTTGACAATTGGCAACAAGGAGATGGTGTGATTACAAACCTGTTTCAGACACCCAAGGATGACCTGATGATATATTCTTCTAGTGACTTTCAGTCATACCTTGAAGATTTCGATGATTATTCCTCTGAGCACTTGGATTTATCCCATGAAGAATATTATCAGCCACCGATGTGCTAAAATATTGATAGGAGTAAGGACGTTGTTTGCCTGAAGAATGGTTCTTGTGATAATATTCTCCAACCACCTTCGATTACTTTATCTTGTTGTGTCATTGAAGGTGTAGTTGGGAAGTATGTCTTTTGTATTAAGTTTCCTCTGAGTCAAACCCTAGAGTTCAAGGGTAGGTTGAATACCTCAAGAATAAGTCTATCATATCAGTCTTTCAGCCTTCCCTTAAGAGTTTTTCAGTCATCTTCTAGGTCCTTTTCAGTCCTTTCCCAGGCTTAAGATTGTGAAGACATCCAAGGTATTCGGATTTCAGACCCTTTGAGTCAGTCTTTTGAACCTTTGACTTTTCACGATCCTTTCTTGAAATGGATTGAGGACTTTCCTGAGAGAATGAATTGGAGCCATTTTTTCCCTCCCACCCACCTCCATGAGCTAGACTTTATGATTTCCGATGGTACAATACATTTTCTAACTCATGTTGTTTATGTGCTTAACTTATCACTGTTTTGGTTTATGATGAAGCACAGAGGCAGGTATTGTGATACATTACTAGGGTGGTTTCACTGGATATTTGACTACACCTAGCATTCATACAATAGGTAAGTAGGTATGCATTTGCATTCATTGTATATACAATTTTCATTTCATGCTAGAGTAGTTTCATTTTCATTTGTATATATGTTTGCTTTCATTTTATGTACTATATATGAGTCGGGGGTGATATCACCACCCCAAATGATTACTAATAGTATTATGTTGAGATCAAGAAAGTCACAGGTTATGCCAGACATGTTGAGGTTGTCATGCGCTCTACGATGAGCACATGTCCCCGAGTTGGAGCCAGGTGTTATCCCCTAGCCTAGGGATAACTAAGAAGATTTGTATCGAGGCCCACAGGTCCTAGACATGGAGTATCAAGAGACAGATTGACTTGAGCATGGCCTTGGATGGCCCATCCATTTCTTCTTCAGTGCCTCCACCTTATCAGCAGGAGAAACATCCATCCCATCGGCCTAGTCCTACAGCAAAAATGGGTCTTGCTCCATTAGGTAATGAGTTAGGGTATCATGGTATGTGTCACTCTGATTCTCAAAACATTTGAATATGCGCATTTAATTTTTTTTCTTCTAATGTATCTTGGACCTTATGCCTTTCCACTTGACCACACCTGGGGGGAATGAAAAGATGCCCTAGTAAGCTGGTTCCCATAGGGTTTGAGTTTCCACTGGGGGGGATTCATGAAAGGTCATCATCCGTTCCCACCATACTTACCACTTTTTCATCCTTTTCCCGCTCATCCATCCCATACACTGGTCCGGGCATTGGGTTGGCCAAAATATCAAAGGGTTGTACCTTACCTTGTGGGAAGAAGGGGATAAAGGCCCAAAGGGTAATAGTAGCTAGAAAAAGATAAAATCTAAAAGAATGAAACCTTGAGATGCTTCACCCAGGGATCGTCGAGAAATCAATAAAAGGCTACTCAACAAGAAACATAGGGACCCATAAAGAATAATAAATCAAGACCTAGTTAGAGAATAGGGGGTCTCATCACGAGCCAACCTATTAGGTCCATGGGCATGTAGCGGTATGACACTACCATTCAACTGGTCACCATGCTAGGGTAGTGGCTCTTGGTGGAATAGCCAAGAGAAAGGGGGTCTCATCACGATCCAACCTTCTCATTTCCATGAAATGCTTGTGGGTAACATTGTCACCACTGGTCACCACGTCAAGGCAGTGTCCCATAACTAGCCTCTTAAAAGAAAAAAGAATAAGAAGAAAATATAAAAGGCATGAATGGGCTTGGAAACATTTGCATCCATGACAAGGTGCAGCTCACCCTCTTCAGAGGCACCCACAGGTAAGCCATACATTTCCCTGTTATCACTGCACCCATTGCCCAGTCATCCCCTACCACCTCATCCACTTACATGGCCTGAATTTGACTTCACCCAGGAACATCCCACATCCAATGAGCATTATGCCAATAAGACGTCCTAACGTCCCCTCCAAACTTGGCTTGTAGAATAGAATAATGTATTTGAGCACTTGTCCGGGTAAAGGGGGTTTCATGCACATGTTTAAATAACTTGATGATTAGATGTAATTGACATTGCTATGATCCTTGTGACTTATGAGCCCATGGAGGGTGTATTTGTTGATGTTGCAGGGCCACACCCGATGGACAGGTACATATGGGGAGATGATTAGTTCGGACCTCCATAGTGCTAAAATCCCACCAAATGGATGTTGAGACCCCAGCCAGAGGCAGAGACAAATCAAGGGTTTGCACCAGAGAGAGAGGAGGAATTTCCACCAAGGACAGCCTGGACCGAGGGGGGTCTTTCCCTTTTCACCATGATGTAGGCCTTGGAAGGCCCATGACGTCACCCAACGTTTTGGATACTTTGGAGGTAGTTGTGTGCCAAGTGGCACGTGTGGCAGGATCGTAAGGCCCAAGGAGGCCTAACGTTTTTCTCCAAGAGGCCAGAGTTTCCCTAAAAGGGCCTAACGTCACCCTAAAAGGGCATGACATCATCTTTACAACTTGACTTATGGTTTTATTACGACATTTAATGTAAAAACTGGATATTATGTGTAACTAGCCATGTCGGCCTTTTTGACCTAATTATGGTCATTGATATTGTATAAATAAGGGTCTTAACCCTTGTATTATTCATCATCTTTCACTCACACTTAGTGAGGTCTGAAATTTGTGCCCTACTTAGGGTTTTATGACTGTAATTTAGTGCGCACTTGTTGGAGGAGGCTAATCTTGGACTATTTTGGCAATTTTTTTGGTGGAAGTGTTCAACTAGGGTTTATGCTTGATGATTCTTGATGAATGTAAGTGAAATTTATACAATTCTTCTTCACTGAATGGTTATAGTTGTGTTTATCTTGCATTTGCATTAAGATTATGAAATTGCTTGCTTAAAACCCTAGGAATCCTATCACATGTTATTGGTCTAGCTTTAAGAGCTTTTACCTACTAGATTTTGCCAAGTTGATTTCCTCGAAGCTATTGCTAAGGGCCTTGCCATTGCAACACCCTAGCACTTATGGCTTCATCTTAGTCGTCATTTTCTTCATCTTTGAGTTAAAGAGGGAGGAAAATTTACTAAGGTCTAAGGTTACCTACACCTTAGTAGCAATTTCCCCCTAGGGTTTGGTAGTTGAAGCCTTGGCTTACCAACACTTCAACTACTAATCTCTTTTGTCTTTGGCTCTCCTACTATCATCATTTTCCTTCAACATTTGTTGCCACCTAATAGATTCCATTTTTCCTAAAAGAACTGATCTAAGACTTCCTATTGAGTGATTGACCAAAACAACTATCAAAACCTACACCTTAAGCTTTCTACTTACAACTTCTAACATTAGAATAGCCTAACCTACTAACTTTATTGTTGTTGTTAATAAAGTAAGCTATAGCCATATGTTGCAGCACTAAAAGCTTCTAAAAACAATTGAAAAGGTTGATTAATGCTTTTCCTTGCTTGCTTCTGATAAATGCTAGTATTATGATGTTAATGATTGATTTTTCTTGGTCATTTTGAAGTTGTTTCAAGGAAATTATTGTGAAGTATTGTGTTATAACTATTGTTGCTATAAATTTTTGTTTACTTCATCATTATGTCAGCCAATTTATTTTATTGAGAAAGTGATATGTGGTTTTATGAAGTGCTAATGACAAGTTGTACTTGCAAAAGATATATTTTCTTGTTGCTTTGTTTCAGGCAGGTACATCTTGATATTTTACTACTTCATTGGTTAAAACCTCGGGACTTCCTGATCAGTGGTAACTTGTGAGAGGGGACCTTTTCATAGACTTCTTGACCTTTCCTTCTCAAACCCCTAGGTCACCGGGGCCGTCTCCCCTAGGCCATCAACCCTAAATAGAAAGAGGCATCCTATTGAGGTGACAGTGATATGATAGTCTCGAGTTATGCCAATTTGATTTCCATTAACCTTTCCTTTGATCAAAGTACAAATTGTGCGATAAAAAGTCCTACATAAATCCCTGGGGTTGTTCCATATAGATCTCCTCAAAGAGATCACTGTGAATAAATGCATTCTTCACGTCCATCTGATGGACTTCCCATCCCTTGGCTGCCACAATGGAAAGTGCCAATCGTATGGAATCCATATTCGCTACTGGAGCGAAGGTCTCATCATAGTCAATGCCATGCACCTGTTGAAAGCCTTTGGCAACAAGCCTGACTTTGTATCTGCTAATTTGTCCATCCGCTACACTCTTGGTCCTATAGACCCATCTACATCTGATAAGTTTCCTCCCATAAGGAAGGGGAACCAGATCCCAAGTCTGGTTCTCGATGATGGAGTTGTACTCCTTTTGCATGGCGGATTCCCAAAAGGGATTTCTAGCAGCCTCGCCATAATATTGTGGATCTGAAGACTGAACCAAGAAAATATACCTAGAGGGAAATGGTTCAATGGAAGTGAGTGCAACAGGAGCCTCCTCGAAATCAGATCGAGTCCTCCTAATATCGACTGGATCACCAATGACATCCCCTGCATCCTGAAGAGTAGTTTGTGCCCACTTGGGACTCTGATCTGGCTCTGCAACTGCATCTGGATGCTCTGACTCTGCATCTTACTGTACTAACTCTGTATATGAATCATCTGAGTCCTCTTAATCAAAACTCTCATCTAAAGAAGAGTCGACATGTGCATGCTCATCATCTCAGACGGGTGGAAGAATGAAGGTGTCTGCATGTGGTTGTTGAGGTACATGCGAGACACTTTCCTCGAATTGGACACTTCGCTCAATGATGAGTCGGTATGAGGAAATATCAATAATTATATATCTCTTCACATTGTCGGATTATCCAACAAAAATACACTCAGTGCTTTGTGGATCAAGTGCCTTCCTCTTTTCAGAGAGAATCTGGGCCCATGCACGTGAACCGAAAATATGAAAGTGGGTCACTTCCGGTTTGAGGCCGCTCCAAGCCTCGTAGGGGGTCTTATCCTTGAAAAATCTATGGGGAGATATGATTTGGATGTATATTTCACAATTAAGTGCTTCGGCCCATAGTCTCTTTGGTAGTGACTTTGCATGCAACATGCAAGATGCCATCTCCTTTAGAGATATGTTTTCCTGCTCAACAACTCCGTTTTGTTGTGGAGTATAGGGAAATGTGTGTTGCAACTGAATCCCTGACTCATGGAAAATATTATGGATCTCATGATTGACATACTCTCCCTCGTTATCAGTTAAGAGGACTTTTATTTTCTTTCCGGACTGTGTCTCAACTAGGGCTTTGAAATCTTTGAGGTGTTGAAAGACCTCAGATTTTTTCCTGAGAAAGTAAATCCATGTGAAACATGAGAAATCATCAACAAAAATGATAACAAACCTCGATTTGATGATAAATGGATGTGGAAAAGGACCCATAAGGTCACTATGGATCATATCTAAAGGCGCGGAAGCTCTCTGAGACTTTGCTTTGTCAATTTTTTCTTGAGGGTGTTTTCCAAGAACACATCCCTCACATACTCCCTTGGAGAAATGGATGTATGGTAGACCATCAACCAATATTTTCTTGCTAAGTTGTTGCATATATCTGAAATTCAAATGTCCAAACCTTTCATGCCATATCCTACTACTTTCATCAGCATGGGTAAGCAATAAAGCAGAGTCTGGTTCAATAAATTCAGAAAATGTATACAATCTAGATTGATGATTTACCTCACTGGTAGCAACCCTAGAGTTGGTTTGCATGTCATAGATGTCCATGAAATTTGGTGTGAATATGAATTGCTTTCCGGTGCCAGAATTCGTCATCTGATACATAGAGAGAAGGTTGACGGAAAGTTTGGGAACGTGCAACACATTCTTGAAGCTTCCGTTGGTGAGTTCAATCCTTCCTTTGTCGATGACTTTGACTGAAGAGTTGTCCCCCATCAGAATAGGAGGACCTTTGCATTCATCCAATGAAGAATAGACTGCTTTTGAGGCAGCCATGTGATGTGATGCTCCTAAATCTACGATCCAAGCATCAGGAGAGGATTTGATGGCAATCAAGGCATGGCTAGAATTGCCTTTCTTTGGATTCTGATCTTTTGGCTTCTTCTTCTTGGCACCCTCGGGGATGCGATCTCCAAGGTTGTTTTTTTGAATTATTTGAGTCATTAGATCTATTTGTTTTTGCATGCATGCGGATTCTGGATGGAATCATTTGTGATAGTATGTGCATTTATCCCCTTTTCTTCCTTTTTCCCCTTTGGATCTGGAGGCATCGGTGAAGGGTTTTGAGTACCCTTCCTTCTTCGAATTTGCATGAGCTTTCTTTTTTCCTTTATCTTTAGATTTCTAATATTGATGGATGCCATCTTGCAAAGTAAGTGCATGCGCATTTGGGCCTTTGATTTTTCCCATGTTGATGAGCTTGGTTTGTTCTTGTGTCAGGGATTCGATAAATTCCTCAAGAGAAGGCATCTTCCAGGTGGCTCCAAAGGCGAATTTGACTGAATGGAATGTGGACACAAACACAGAGAATTCAGGACCAAGTTTGGAGAGAATGGTGAGAACCATTTGTTTCTCCCCCTTAGATTTATCAACCCCGCAAGCTTTGAGTTACGACAGTAAATCCTTGAATTTTCTGAAGAAATCTTGGATATTGTCGAAGCTTTTTGGATCCAATAGGAGCAATTCCACGTCCATCATGTGTCCCCTCATCTCATTTAGTTTTTCAAAGAGCCCTTCCAAGGTGGTCCAGGATTCATTGGGAGTCTTACAGGAAGATATGTGAAAAAGGAGATCGTGAGAAATAAGACCGCAAATTGTTTCGAATGCTTCATCCATTCGATTTAAGTACTTGGATTTTTCTATGGCTGATTTCGGTTATGTCTTTGTATTCAAGGTCAACCTGTACAATCCTCTGGTTTGGAGATGTATGACTATTTTCTCCTTTCATGCAAAGTAATTGTAAGGTGTAAGAATGAATTCTTTTGGGAAATCCATCTTTTCGATGTCTTCAATCTTTTGTACCTACAAAAAATTTTGGTGTAGTTTTTGCTTAGCAGCGTGTCAGCTCTGATACCATGTAAATGTGTTGAACCTGCATAGAATAGATCTAGCTAGAAAATACTACACACATTTGCAGAGAGAAATTGAGAAAGAAGAAGAAGGAGAGAAAGAATAGAAGAATTTTCATTAACTGTAATGAATAATGAATAATGAATAATTCAAGTTCTGAAGTGAAAATAGTGACACGTGGAAGGTCGTACAAGTTCACTCTCCTGAAAGGGAAAAAAATTCAGCACATCTTGGGAAAGTTATCATAAAATTCCCTTGGAGAATCCAATCTTGGTATAACCTGCGAAGTTGGAAAGAAGACACATTAGGCTACCTCAGGCCGAAATTTCAGACTCAGAAGGGCCGAAATCACATAGCTACAACAAAGTAAAGGTCGGTTAGCATAACAGTCTCCAAATCAAGGTTTTAAAAGGTACATTATTTTTTGTGGAAATTTGCATATCTTTTGACTAGAAGATCCAATTGGGGTGATTTAAAAAGTGGGATAAAAGGAGTATCACATAAAATTGAGAGAATCTTGGGGATTTTTAGGTACAGACGTATTCTGACGTCTCTAAACGTAGGAGCTATCATTACTTGTTAGCGCTACAACATAGGGACAATGTGGTTCTTCCATGTACCTAAAGTATATTGGAAGGCCCATTTCGAACGATTGCACATTAGACAACACTACTATGGATTTGAGCTCCCACGTACCTAGCGTATATCGGGAGACCCTCTAGAATCCTAAGGCCAACTTAGTAAACCATTTGGTCATCTTGTTGATATAGTACACTGATAACAACACTTAGGGATATCACTCTCTAGTATCTGGGTAGTCGAATAGTACGGCTAAAGGCATGGTCAAGCCTCCTTAGTTAGTGCCTTGATATATTGGGTCGAGTACTATTATTGGACCTCGCACATATATCAGAGAGCTATAGCGCCTAACACTCCCTTGTTTGTGAGGACCTCGACCTAATCCAATTAGGAATTCCTACCTTGCAGGGATACTTGGCCAACATGCCACCAAAAAAGGGAACTTCTACACCAAATAATCCCTTAGACAGTCCTACTTGGACTCTTGTTGAACGCGAAGAAATACTCAAGGACATAGATGATTTACAAAAGAAGGCAGTAACAAAATATGAACTACAAAGGATGATGGATTCAATTGAATCTAAGCTAGAAGATATGATGGATACTAAGATGGATGGATTAAAATGGGAGATCGTGGAAGGGTTGAAAAAATTGCTAATTGAGAGGCCACCTGAAAGTGATAATGTATCCCATGAAATTCATGATGAGTACATAAGGAAGATGAATCAAGACTGGATAAACTCCAGCTTTGGGTTGACGACTAACCACTTTCCTAAGATCGATATTGTAATATCCAGTTCCACTGATCACATTTTTCACTGACTTATTCTTTGAGGACACTTGCGAGCAAGTGATCCATTTATGGAACATTATGATTTATGCTTGATTATGAGTTATATTATGATGTCATTGTGATTATATGTAAATTTATAGATGTATATATATTGACATGTATTATTGATGAGTTCCGTTGAGTGTGTATGATACACGACATGTTGAGGAGGTTGATGGCATCAACATACTTCCTTGGACTCCAGATTGAGTCAAGGAGTGAACTTGTATTTTGGTTTGAGTATTTGATTTACATGCATATGATTTGTATGATGATTCAATATGGATATTATGTATATGGTTTATTGACATTTTCCTTGTCAGTGGATGTAGGCATGGTGATTCTTGCTAATCCGACTCACATATGGAGTAAAGGGGTCATACACAGAAACCAAACAAATGAGAGAGAGGTCTGGCAGCGTCCGTTTCACAGCCTACTAGCACTCCCACTGTGACTTGAACTATAGGTTAACAATTACCTAGTTCGAGAGGTCCACGATGTTGTGAGGGAAGATTGAGACAATCACTCACAAAGAATTATCAGGGGCACGCAATAAGGAAAAATCCTTATTCCTTAGACATTCATTAGTCTCTCACAAGGTCGACCAAGTGGAGTGTTGACTCCAAGTGTCGGACAAACTTCCAAACTAGTCGAAGGCGAGTGGCACCCTTGGAGCACTGAGGTGCATCTTGAAGGGCACGTCACGTAATCAAATTATGAGTCAATAAAATCTAGAAGGCATAGAAAGTAAAATAAAAATATTTAGACTTTAGAAAAGAGCGTACAATTGATCATTAAAATATGAACTAGAAAAACTAACAAAGAGTCTAAGTCTAAATAAGTGACTAATTAAAATATTAAATAAGTTAAGGGAATTGAGATATAATAAACTCTAGAAAAGGGGAATAAGAATTAAAGGTCGGGTAGATGCACATGTGTGCATGAAAATAACAAAGGGGATTTTAAATAAAAATAAATAAAAACATGAGAGAATAGGTGGTCCACTTAGAGTAGCATCTTGAGTCAATCAACCACTAATCCTAACTAAAATAAGACTCATAATCCAACTCAAATTGAAATTTAGTTAGGGAACACAAAATGAATCAGGGATTGGGGAACTAAGAGACAACTAAGAGCAAAAATAGGAACAAATTGGGGAATGTCAGGAAAATGACTAATTAATCAAAATAAAAAGAGAAATTGCATGTGCAACTTGGGGAGAGTGTGACAAGTGCAATGGGTGAATAATCCTTGGTTAAAATATTAAAAATTAATTATTTTTGCATGAGAGGACAAGCGTCATTGCTAATTTTTCCTATAAATGAAATAGAGAGGAAGAGACAAGGGATCTTATTTTTAAGTTTTGTTATGCTGTCAAAATTTCTCTGGACTAGTTTACTTGTGGAGATTTGGGATTGAA
>JASDQU010313231.1:8320-20813 GCA_032191745.1 Picea mariana | reverse complement strand
TATGTGGTGATCATATGCATGCTACTTATGAATTGTAGGTTGGGTCCCCTTCCCAGTAGTTTCTCTCAAAGCTACAATCAGTGTGAGAACAAAACCTTAGGATTTTGGGCCGCATGTGTGGACTATGTGCTGTAGAAAACCATTCGTCTCCTAGAAGGGGCCCTGGGCCCTAAAACTTCACTATGGAAGTATAATTCCTACTACGGATCATGCTAATGGTAGAAAAATCATGGAAACTACTGATTGGAAACCTTAGGGAAGACTAGTTGTGAGGGATCATCAAATTTTTGTGAATGAACTATCATGGGAATATGGGGTATAAATAGCTAAGACTTCGATTGGGATTCTATTCCGTGATGTCACCAATTTTCATCCGTCACTGAACTCCAATATGATTCTATTAAGTTGCTCTGATCCCTATGTGAATGTCATCAACGAGAATTTTAATGATATCAATCTGTCGTACTGTCGATGTGCCTTTTAGAGTGAGTCATCATAACTTTTTTCATACCTTGAACCTATGTGATATGGATAAATAGGATTTATTTACTCGTAAACATTTCCAATCACCATGTAGATTATACCTCTCCTATGAGAGCTTATTGTCCTGTCCAGTACCTTATACACTACTCATAACTTCACCCATGGGATGAAATTTGCAAACTCTGTGGACTTGTCATATTTTCCTGTTTGTCCCTTGTGATCGAAAATTGTCTCTTCCTTCTAATTAATGTGTAATTATACCTATAATATACTTGTCTATATACCTCCTATGATACCCTACTCCTATGTGACACTAACTCATGCATTGTTTTAATAATTCATACTGCATTCGACCCTTGTGGGACATAGTACACCTTTAATTGGATTCCATTGATGAGTCCCTTGAGAGGATGACCTTGTAGTGTGTCCAATTCCGCTTCTATAGATTCATTGATGTATATTAGGAAGAATGGGCCCAACTAGCACTTTCACAACTTTTCGGGGTGTTTGAGGAATTTTTTATTTTATAGAAAAATCGAGGAACCAGGTAGTAAAATTTTGTGTTGAATGTTACATTCATACCATGATTTCTGTCTCTACTTATTAACCAATTGGTTGTAACCCTCCATGAGATGTTACTCTTGTAGTTCCATAAGGTCATCCAACCATTGTTGAAGTGCATATTCATCAGACATCTTAGTGGAGATGGAAATCCATAAACTTGGAACAACAAACTCTAATGTCATGATGACCTCCTTACTATAGACCATCTTGAATGGAGTATGCTTAGTCAAGTTCTTATGCATTCTTATATATGCCCATAGTATTGTTGGAATGCACTGATCCCAGTCATCGAATTGCACATTACAATCCTTGGTTAGGGCATGTTCTAAAATCTTATTGAATGCTTTAAATGTACCATTAGATTGTGGGTGATAGGGATGCTTTGTTGGTGATTGATAATAAATTCTTGAGTGAGTGCACAAATAGTGTTGTTCAAGAAGTGTGCACATTGGTTGCTCATTAACACTTTGGGACAACCAAACCTTATGATCACATTCTCAAATATGAAGAGCGCGAACATTTCTACAGTGCAATCTTATACTGGCACAACTTATGACTAGCATGTCAAATACTATGTGGTAGTAATGATGTAGTGTGCACTTGTCCGATGCACCACGGGAATTATTAGTCCCACAAATTCAATATCCAATTTATTGAATGGTTATATTGATGTGATTGGGAAAAATGGAAGTTCATCTCATTGACAACAATTTCTGATTCATTGGCAGACGTCACATTGTTTTCAATATTCTTTGGCATCAACAAATACCAATGACCACCATAAACCTATGCATAATACCTTATGCATTGTTGCTTTACCAACATTTTTTCCCTATGCAATGCTTCCTGAGACTCATATAAAATCATGGCCCATTCATGGTCTAAGACACACATGTGCAAAATTCCATCAACACCAAGCTTGTAGATGTCCCTAGAAATCAATTGATAGTCAACATTACATATCAAAAGTTGATGAGATTGTGTCTATGTATAATCGATCAATGCTCATCCTGTTGTGAGGTACACTGCAATTTTTACAAGTCGATATGGTATTTCCTTGACTTTGAAGAGATGTGCATCAAGAATTTCATTGTCTAGGTTGTGACCTGCTTCCTCAGACTTGATCCTTAAAGGTGATACGGTCCTACATTATTCTTTCCTAGTTTCATGAATACTTCAAACTCAAACTCTCGGAAGAGAAAAAACCATCGACATATTGTCACCCCCAAATATCGGATTTTCGACCAAATACTTAAGCATCAAATGATTAGTAAAGAAATTGAATGAGGTTACTAACAAGTAGCGTAATTTTTTTTCAGTGCATATACCATAGACAATCTCTCGCTCTTGGTTATGGTATAATTCGTCTCTGAATCAGACAACTTGTGGCATACAAAGTATACCAGATGATCAATTTTTCCTTCGCCTAAATGTGTGAGTATTGCACCTAGTGCAATGGATGATAAATCTACATGAACATGGATTAAAATCGACATTGTTACCAAAATTTACTTCAATGTATCCAATGCTTCATGACATTCCTTTCTCCAGAGGTACTTCGTATCCTTGCACAACAACTTCTTGAGCGACACAACGACCTTCACATAGCTTTGAATGAACCACCTATAATAAATTGTATGGCCCAATGTGGAACGTAGTTCCCTGACTAATGTGGGGGCTACTAGATCCAATATCACAACAATATTCACTTGATAAACTAACAACCCTTCCTTTCATACCACATTTCCAAGTAATGTCCCGAATGGTGTACAAAATATACACTTATTCAAATTTAAGGAAATCTACAGCTGAAATGATCTAGATTATTTTCGGCACAAAATGAGAGCGGAGATATAATAAAGAAATGCACAAAGATATTGTAGATATTCAATAATATAACAGAAATGTATCAAAGATGCAACTATAAACACAGATATACAGTAATACATGATTTCTATTAATCAAAGAAATGTANAGACTCGCTAGAATGGTGGCAACTTATCTCTGAGAAGAGATGTGACGGCTACTCGCATTCGCAAGAAGATGATTACAATGAGGCTCTGAAGGCATTTTTGCAATAAACGGGAATGCCAAAATTCCTAAACATCCAAAAACCTAACCCTAGGAGATGAAGCGCCAAAAGTCATGTGGGCCCCGTTTGGGTAAGTGAGTACATCAACTTCCCAGGGTTGTAACTTTTGCATATGATCTCCGTTTTAGGCATGTGATAGCTCATTGGAAAGGTATCGTCGAGGAGATTAATTTTGAGGGCTCAATTATTCCTTCAGCTATCATTGAGAACCTCTATCTAGGAAAACCTTCATTTAGGCCCTCAAAATGGCCCTGGAAGTGAAAACCTGCTAAAAATAGTAAATTGCCAAAATTGCTAGAAAACAGTTTTGAGCCAATCGGAAAAGGTGGGTGGCCACCGATATCCACTTGGATCATGAAAAAACCTATCGAGCATCAATATTAGGGCTGAGATATGTTTGTTTTAGAGGTTTAACATCATCTAATCATTCAGGTACACCTTTATGAACTTATGAATAAAATCCTTGAACACTGAAACCATAATCCTGGAGAATACCACAAGCACATTCTTCAACTCGAAGGGCATCACAACGTAAGAAAACAAGTCTCATTCCATTGAGAATTTTGTCTTGTCTTGATCTTAATTGGAAGTTTATACTTGGTGATATCTTAAGAATCCATCTGTGAGTTAATAGGCCTCATATTCTTTTAGCAAGTATACCACCTCGGTTATTATTTCCTTGTCCCAATAATCCTTGACGATGGTCATCTTTGGTGCTTCTTTTGTTCCAGTATTATATTTGTTTGTATTAATTGGGTAGCCATAGTTTGGTGTGGTGCTATTTCAATCCTTCCCTTCAACCACACGCTCACCCTTGGTTTCAATGATTTGTATTCCCCTGGGGTCATATTCATTGACATCGTCACTTTGAATCTTCCAATAGTGTACCACCTCTTTCAGTTTTTCCATTGGCTTGTGATAGGCATAGATGACCTTCGACGTGGAATTCTTCGGTTGATGATGAAATATGAAATATTTAATTTATAGGAGGGCCTCCTTTTACATTGGGGCTCCTGTCATGATGATGAATCTCACATAAAACTATGTATTAATTCTTCCCTAGTCCCTTGTTTTCCTTCTTGTTTCCTCCTGGATGTACCACTTCTAGGGACCAATCCATTGTATGGAAAAACTAATGGACATCTAACATAATGTGCAAGGTATATATTTCAAAGGACATCTACCATTTCTTCAAATTAAAAACTGCATTGTTTTCAAATGCCCAGTCAATGGAAAGTAATGTAGGCTAATGATCTAGGTCATCCATGATCTCAATAACCTCAAAGTTTTCCTTAGTATTCATCCCTTCAATATTCACTTCTACTTTCTCCAACCAGCCGATGGGATATATTTGGTATTGATTATCCAGCCTGATTTGAATGGGGAACCACACCAAGATTGTCTTACCCATAAAATCCCAATATTTTTTCGACAAGCTATTCACATTGGATCCCAGATCCAATATGACACCATCCATATCATAGATTTTGAGTTCCATGGTCATCTTGAACTCTCTTCCTATGAGCTTAGGTTTTCTCACTTGGCACAGATCCCTTTTTGGTAGTAGGGAAGATATAGCTACACCAGTCTCTTCTTCCCCCATACTTTTTGTCAACATGTGTGTCAATTTCTTTGTAGCATCAAGATCACTTAACATTTTCAAACAATAGTGCAAGAAGTCACTTACTTGATCCTTTGCTTGCTCCTCGTGACAAGTGTTGCGATGTGTTTCTTCTCACGTCATGTGTCACATTTCTTTGCACACACACTCCTCTATTGATTTTGTCTCAACCCATTGCACCTATTCCTATCCACATGCTTCTTCTAATGACCTCTGTGTCATGCATTGTATCTCTTTGCACACACAACCTTCCTCCAATGATTTCTATGTTGCATGATGTAACTCTTCACAGGTGCAAGACTCCTCCAAGGATATTTTTGTTTCTTCTTGTACTTTTTTGTGTGCCCTTTCCTCCTCTCGAGCCCTTTTTTCATCACACAAGAATTTATTTTGTTGTGTAGTGTCAAACTTATGGGGTTCCTATGCCACTTTTCTAATATTCCCTTCCACATTTTGACCAAAGATTTCTCCATGCTCTAAGTCCATTCCTGTTTGAATTCCTCCTCGTGTTACCTCTTGGACATCAACTTCTTCCTCTGTCTTATGATTTACACATGGATATGCAGTCACCATATTGCAATGTTCCTTATTCTTGTCCCACTTTTCTAGTAAGTTTGGGAAATCTTCTGTGACATGCTTTGTATAGTGTCAATACCCACAAAGAGTGCACGGTTTAGTACAAAATCATGACACATGGCCTACTTCACCACAATCAAAACAAATATGTGGTATTCCTCCACCACCACCATATCCTTATTCATATTCTCCTCTCAGACCTCCTTAGTATCCTCCTCTATCTATGCCTCCATGATTTCCACCATTCTATTCTTCCTGGACCCAAAAGGCATCTGCAGTGTTCTCCTTCATCAACTAAAGTGACTGAAAATTGTTCACATTGTGCCCCATGGATTTATAGAACCCACAAAATAGATTATGCATGTCTTTTGATATTTTTGGAGTGTTGAAAATTGGGGCGGTATATGTCCCCATTGTCTTAAAATATCACACCACTATGTCTGAGGTCCAGTTGGAAATGGATTTGGTGCACCCGTCGTCATGTATTTCCCCAAAGTTGGAAATTCATTCCTATGTTGTCCTTCTGTGTGGCAAATAGTATACCGTACATACTTTTCACAACACCTTAGCCTTAGCCATATCTTTTAACTACATTGTAATATTGACGAGTTGATATTGCACTTGCATCAACCTTGCTAATGTCTCACCATCTCTAGGTGTAATTTCTAGGCACATCACAATATTTACATCCTACTCCTACATCATCACATTTTGCTAGGTGAGTGAGACTCGAATATGGGGTAGGAGTCCTGCAATAAACCATTCTCTGTGTTGAACGTATTGGATCTGAAATTTCAACCTATCCAAAAATATCTTGAACCACTAGTCACTATCCCATATGATTTGTCCATCCCGTTGCTTGATCTATTTGATCTTAGTGATACAATGTGATTCTGAATTAGGCCTCTAAAACTCCCTAAGTATATATCTCTTAATATTTTTCAGGTACCTAGTCTGTCCCATTGGTGTAGTCGCCTTTTACTTCATATACCACATCATATCTTTATCTCTGAAGGTGGTCTCTAGCTATGCTATCTTTGACACTTCATCCATGATTCTCTTCATATACCATATAGCTTCACATATAACCAATGTTGCTCTACATCGCCCTTACCTATCCCATGGAACAAGAGTAGCCTAATAGTTGTGTCCTGATTCTCCATATTCAACCTATTGTTGTGTCCTCTTGACCGACTACTAGATGCTGGTGATACAAATATTGATACTGAAACTTTTTCTTGTGAAGTATTACTGACTTTGACCTCTTGTTCACTTGTCTCTTTTCTTATCCTTTCTTCTTCTCTTTCTTATTCTACTCTTATATTCACACTTTCTTCTTTATTTTTTCTTGATTACAAATGCACAAGGGGGGTGATTAAAATATGAGGTTCCTCCATCTTCTCTCATCATATTTGGTGAGGGATCCCAAAGAGATTCCAACTTTTAACTGCGCAAGTCCATTCACAATAGATAAAGCCTCTTCCCCTTCTAAGAGGGGTCGATCACCATCCTCTACCACATTGACACTACTACTATGTGCTTCATCTTCCTCCGATGAGACTACATCTCTCAATAACTAAGGGGATCTGAATTTGTCTTCTCTGACCCTACTACCACTACTCCTAGTATCCTCACTTGATACCCTACTCCTAAAGTCACATCTCTTCGATGACATATATTCTTTTGTGCTCCTCTTTGGAAAAAAACTCTTTTTTTCACATCCTCCTGGTGAAGACTCCTTTCTCTTCATCCTGGGTCTGACCCCTTTTCCTTTACCCCTTTCTATATTCATTCTACTCCTCTACTTGGATTTTCTCCTTAGCTCAAATCTTCTTGCATATATCTCGTCTCTTTCTCTCTTCTTCTCTTCTAGGTCTATTTTCTCCTCACCTAATCTCGTCATCTTCTAGATCCTCTCCACTATATCCATTTTCTCTCTCTTTCCCATCCTTCTTTCCATCCCTCCCTTTGCGTGAGGGGATCTACTCATCCATCCTATCGGGATCCATGTGCATAAGTCCCTTTTCTATGAATAACATCTTGATCCACAATGGAATTTATTCCAATAGTCATTTTCGAGGGCCTTCAACAAAATTTCTTTCCACCTCGCTGAAAGAATCATTGTATTCAATGGAAAAATTAGTGATGTATCCTTCCTTCACTCGGTTGAACAAGAATTCAATTGCTCGAGCCTAGTTATTATCGACATATTCTAGTCTATTAAATTTATTATAGTACCATACTATTGGTTCTTGGACTCCCAGAGTAGTATTAATAGTTTTCTGCCTCTTCAACCATTCATATAATAAACATGGAAACTCAACAATGAAAACTTCATGCAAATATATGTATATATACCTTTGTTTCTAGTGTTTCATGTGTTAGAATATGATGGATGTGCTCATTTAACCATAGACAATATCATTATTGTCACCCAACCATAGGCCAAAGCCACCCCCGAGCACCTTAACCTTGAAAGAGAATCATTCCGGAAGCAAACCCTAGGCTAGATAGCCAAAGAAAGGGTGGCACACCTTTCTCCAAGGATAGTGCACCAAGCAAGAGATGATTAGAGAGTCCAAACCATAACCAAGAGATAGTCCAAGACAAAACCAAAATCTGCTAGTTGAAGTAGCTGCAATGGTAGCTCTCCTCCAAACTTGCACACAAACCGACAAACTATAGTGCACACAAGTGTTGCTTCTACAGTTCTGAGAATGCCTTCCAGAATGAAGACTTGCCTCCTGTATTTATACTAAATCTGACAAACTGCATGGGCTAAATTCTCATTCTTGGTGCCTATTTACTTAGTATATAATATTTCCTTTAGTCGACTTCTTCTCTTGGAGGATAATAACCTAATACAAGTTATCCTCTTGAGCCGACTTGTCTTCTAGGGTTATTAGCCAACTAATTAGGGTTTCTTCTTGCTTCCCGAAATATTTTGTTCTTGTCAGGTTTACACACGGAGGTAAATACCTCCCGCAACTACCATAATATCAACACTCCCTCCTAGCTAGGGAGGTATTAAAGGTAATGGTCTTGAGAACAAGCATGCCATTCACCCGGTAGCATCAACATAGTTGTATAGACTATATCATGACTAGATCATGAGCACCATCATCACTATCAGTGTCATCAACTGCATCATCTCTTGAAACCATACTCCATATGAGTAATCATACATGATGTTGGATAAGTCACTTACTCCACAAAGTGACACAAGAGCCATTCTTCTAATCCAGACATATGTCCTAGAAGAATAAATGTCCTGAACCATTTTCCTTCTGGGAAATCTCTGTCCATTGATCATCCATCTAGCTGATAATCATTTCCAATACTACTGATAGTCTTGAAGGAAATTAGAACAATGTCATTCAATAGAACACAATTGTGTCTATCCACAGTATTACACAACTACAATCTAGTGGTATACTTCTACACCAAGTAGCACACAAATACTTGATCAGTGACATATAGTCACAATCAGTGAAACACATCCCCACCACAGTAGTATACATCTATTGTCCATGGATATACAGTCTCCATAACAATCATATCATCTGATATCAACCTGCATAGAAAACATTGTTATAATATAAACTGAATCATCCAGGCCATTCTTCCACTCACATCTGTGAGATCTAGAAAGAGCATATGTCCTCAGAAGGTAAAAAATTAATGATGATCTATCTGGATTATTCTTCTCAAGCAAGGAAGAATAATTGTCCTGATTTCTGAGCCTGGACCATTCAACTATCTAGGCCATTCCTTTGGCACTAAACAAAGTGCAACCTAGAGAGAATGAATCTGCCCTAGGGAATGCCTGTCCCTGATTGATGAACCTGGACCATTTGGATATCTGGGCCATTCCTCCGGCACTAAAAAAAGTGCAACCTGGAGAGAATGAATCTGCCCAAGGGAATGACTATCTGGACCATTTCCTAAGGAAATGATTGTCTTGCACCAACCTCCAAAACGTACCATTCTTCGAAACTTCTCACAACTATGAGCTTCGAAAGAACGTCTGTCCAGTGATGCAGACCAGTCTTCTTGACCACTACTGAGAGTGATTTTCAAGAAGAGAGACTATCCTAGAACATTCCCCATGTTAACCACAAGGAGAATCGATGTCTATGGTACATAAAAAATTCATCGAACCATTTTCATTACGAAAATGACCATTCGATTTGGACAATTTTTCGAACTGGAAGATGTCTGTCCATCAGAAATCTCAAACCACTTTCCGAACTGGAAAGGAATTTCTCATCCTGAACCATTTTTCGAACTTAAAAAATGACTGTCCATAGATCAATAACACATCAGTTCTCCCTCCCAACCTGGGAATCATCTCTTCCTTTTTCAATAAGGAAGTCATCTCCATGAGCTCCAGCTTGAGTACACAAACTCTTTCATATTGGATAGAGGCTTTACCAAAATGTCTGCTTATTTGCTCATATGTGGAGATATATATTGGAGAACCACTTTCTCTTTTTTGGACTTCATCATGGAGAGTGTAATGCTTTATATCAATGTACTTCGATATTTCTGGAACACTAGTATTCTCTTGAAGGATTCATATAGCTATGATCAATATAATATATCATTGTTGGATTCATATTTCGTTTCTTGCCGGCTCATAACATCGTGGCAGGGGTCAAATTGGAACATATCCAAGTGGTACTTCTTTTGCCATCATGATAGCTTTGTCATGGATTGGCAATCCATCATCCTTGAGTTATGAGTAACCATTCTGATACAATATCTCTGTTATAGAAGTTTTTTCACCACGCTTCTAATGTGCATTGGAGGTTCTCCACCAAGTTGTCTTCTTCCATATGCATACAAAGTTCTCTTTCTAGTATGCCTCAAAACCTTGAGGTTGTTCTACATACATTCTTTGTTCAATTATTTTGAAGAATAGTCTTTGCATTTATCTGATGTAAACTCCAAACCATGGATATTGTGGATGATATAATGGCTCATGTAAAGGTATGTCTGGTTTACTGGAACAAGAAATCATCATAGTATTCTCCCTCCATATGGGACAACCTCTAGTTCTGGATCTCATAATGCTTACATTCATAATTCTTCCATACATTTTTATTCATCACAACTTTCAGTTCCTCTGCTTGATTTCTTTCATATCAGGTTGGTAGTCTTGTGATTCTTGATACAATGACTGGTTGTTCTGGATTTTCCTTCTCTCTTGAAATCTTCATGTTCTTCCTAATTTTTTTCTTTAGCTCTTAGGTCCATGGATTTTTTTATATATTTCATGCCCTGAAGATTCCAACTTCTTTCTTTCATCATAGGATCATGGATGTGGATGGACAACCAGGGATACTTTAAGAAGACTTCTTCTAAAGTCAAACTGAATACGTGATGCTTTTCATGGTTGCCACTATTTATGGGAACATGAATAGATATTTCATCATCTTCAATGGATCATACTATTAGGATTATCTCCCTCCTAATCCTTGCCTCATGCATGAATGCATGCTCTTCTTTTTGGAGTTTTGTAATCAACTCCCTCTAGCTAAGAGAGCCCACGCTTTTGTCTGCATCCTTATTCCCTTCTGCAAAGTGTCACAAATCCTTTTACAATTTCCTCTTGATTGCTGACTTATTTCTGTCTTTACTTCTTCTAGGTTTCTTCAAGAGTGATTTTGATTTCGACTTATCTTGCAGCTATTACTTATGCAATGACTTCAACATGAATTGTTACTAGGGGTTGTTGATGTACATCATCCTTTCATGTGTACTGCCATTTATTGTGATAGAAATCCTTATCTTTTTGTTCTTCCATAGGTATATCTTTCTTTGCTTATAGATATGCAAAATATGTACAGAAACTATGTAAACATGGTATGTACAAGAACTATGAAGAGTATTGTTACCTTGTCTTAGAAGAAGAAGTCTGTTTCATCCTGCTTAGTCTTCCTTGAGGGTTTCCTTTCTTCAACAACTGATGCTTCGTGTATCTCCTTCCTTTTATTTAGCTTAGGAAAATGATTCTTGTAGTGACCATACTTTTGATAGTTGAAGCATTGTATTTCTGACATATATTTCTCTTGATTTTGCTTCTTCCTTGAACCAAACTTCCTTTTGTTCTTGAAATTCTTGAATCTTTTTGTGAAGGCTTGATCATCATATTTCTTTTAGGGTTTCTCTTTTTCACTGATCCTTGATTCTTCTTGTGCACAAAAAGTCCAAAGTTCTTCAAATGTGGGATACTCCTTCCTTGTGTTCATGCTTGCGACAAATGCATCCCATGTCTTGGGAAGACCATTGAGTACTATGTTTACCAATTCCTTCTCTAAAATGATCTCTTCAATGACTTGTATTTTATCTCTTAACTGAGATGTTCTCATAAAGTATGATGTTATGCTATCATCATCATTCATATTCATGTCACGGAGCTCATTCTTCATACTCATTACTTGTCCAATGTTTTTGACTGAGAAGAGGTTTATTAGGGCATCATACATCTTCTTAGACGAATCAAGATGGGAGATGTAGGGTATTAGGTGGTCTTTTATAGAATCCACTATGATACTCATGGCATTGATGTCGTTGTATTTGAAATTCTCCATAACTGCAACGTTTTGCTATTCCTTTTCTTTTCCTTCTTCAAACTCTAGTTCCACAATATTTCCTTTCACGATATCCAACACTTTATTCTTGGAAAGGATGAGATCAATCCTTGTCTTTCATGCTCTAAAGTTAGAATCCCCATCTAACTTGTTTTCTGACTTCATAGAGTAATTCATGGTTTCTTTGACTTGGTCAACCCTATATTTGACCAAAAAATCAACCTTGATGTCTTAGCTTGCTGAGAGTACCAGGAGATGCGCTAGGCTAGGGCATACTAGTCTATCTAGAAATTAGGTCAATCCCTTCACCTAAGGTGACTCAATGAGAAGATTAGAGTTTCTGTAACTGCACCTACTAGTAACCCTAGTGGTAGTTGTTATTAGATAAATCTGTAAGTGCGGACACAAACCGATCTCCCTAGATCCACCTGGATCTAGAACAAAGCAAGACAGAATAGGACGCTTTCCTTAAGTTTTAAATATTGAATTTACTAAGAGGCAAGAATAAGTAACATACCTTATAATCGCTTCCTATAGTCTTTGTTGCTCCCGCTTTGCTCC
>JASDQU010313228.1:3086-13498 GCA_032191745.1 Picea mariana | reverse complement strand
ATAGAGGTAGAATGACCTTGTAGAATTACATTTTTGAATGGAGATAGCAGTACCAGTTTTTGAGTAAGATTGTTTTTCTTCTGTTTTGACTTAGTAGGAAATGCTCAGTTTTGAGTTAGTCATCAGAATTCAAATTCTTAGAATAGGTGTGTGCTTTATTTTTAGGATAGCATTCTAATAAAAGACTAGACGCTTGCCTGCACATACTGTGTATCAGCTCGAAGTATACTAGCCCTGGTTTGACAATTTAGTGATTCAGGACACTTAAAAGCTACAATTTAGCAGCCTGACAACGTCCTTGGTAGTGATTATAAATCGTTGTGCCTACCTTTCAAACCCAACCAAGTCAACATCTTACAAATGACTGGGATATAATGCAAATTACATCACTAATTACAATTTTCAATTCAGAGTTGTGTAACTGCACGATGAAAACTGTCAGAAATTCTCCACACAAGCATTGAAAATACACAAGTGTTTCATGTGCTAGCGATATACCTCTGCAAATTGTGGAGGTGCACAACACATAATTGCACCAAGTGCAAACATATGTTCATAGAAAAATACTTTCGACAACCTAGGAGAATGCGTCTGTTAAAAGGGCCTTTTGAATAAGAGATTTTCTAAAGATCAATACACCACCAAGGTGAATTTCTTTGTTTCGTTGTGCCTAACTATTGGAACCATGGGTTGTGCAAGTGTGTGACTATAAATGGGATAAATTCACTACACTTGAATTGAAAATAGAGCAAATGTTCATTGTGCCAGGAAAAAACCTGTACGAAGCATGGAAGATATAGTCATGTGGAATGTGGACAATCTGTTAAAGCAAAAGGAACAAAGTTACCAACTTAATGAGAACTCTCTAGAGTTCTTGTTTTTTCAGAGTGACTATTTTTACCCCTAAATCAAAGAGTGGTGCTACCGATAGAACCCTTTTTTCTATAGTGGTTGAAATTTAGACTCATCGCATTGACAATTGATGTCATTATGATGTCATTGTGGACAAAGACTTTAAAATTTACCCTCAAATAAAAAATGGATGCTACCAATAACACTAGGTTTTTTTTGGAGTCAAAATTGTAACTGAATATAAACCGTGCTCTTGATAATTGGTACCATCATCGATAAATGTATAAATTTTAAATGAAAAAATCAACAAGATAATAATTTTGTCATACACTTTGAAAACTAGAGATAATTGTCTTGTATGAACTCTGAAATGTCTAAACCCACATTCAGAAATTACCATAAGCAAAAATACACATTGCTAAGTAATTATGCAATGGAATAAACACAATGAACATCATTCATCCAACCATGAATAACTCAGAAATTTAGGCAATGCTAGGGAAAACCCCAATGTGGGAAAACCCAATGAGAGAGAGAGAGAGAGATCTATTGTTCAGCTTCACAAAAGTACATATCAGCAGCAATAAATACAGTTTCCAACAAGAGAAATCCACGTACAGCACCCAAAATTGTCCCAAAAATTTCTTCCTCGAAAAACGTGTCAAGTCCATATTATTGTACGACTCACCCAGAAGAAAAAAAAAACCTCAAAATCTAAGCCAATATGCTGGTGTATGAACTATACTTCAACAACAAATATCCCAAGCTGCCTCGATTTTCATGCCCACACTTGCCTCGATTTTTGTGCTCTCTTTTCTACTATACAGACTGTATGGATGTGTACAGTACGACCTCCCTCATAGCAATAAATTACAACACTCACAAAACAAAAATTTCTCCTTGGGATTTGTGCCCAATATCTCTTGGGAAATGCGCCCTCTTTGTTTCCCTCTTTCATCTCTCAAACTTACTCAGAAAATCTCTCACAATCTCCTCCTCAACATGTCCTGCACACTACCGAATGCATTCTTTTATAAAATATGAAGATGACATTTTACCTCCCAAGTGTCGTTTCACCTTCCCCAACCCTAAATCCAAAGGCCAAGATCTAATCATGCCTTTACAAGATCAAGGGCCATGATTCATTCCCTCCAAAATAAATCACTTAAAATATTAAAGTACATTTCACTTTATTACATAAGTTCACTTTATGAAATAAAGTCACTTTAATATTAGAAGGCACACTTCATTAAAAAGTCACTTTAATAATGTGCGCACGGTGAGGCTAGGTCACACGCATCCTAGTGCGTTCTCTATTCAGGAGATATCACTCGCATCCATCACCCCAAGAGGGGGCCCAGAGGCCCCTTCCCCCTTCTCCCTGAGATTACAGCCTTTAGGAAGCTGGTAGCAGCCATCGGCAAACCCTCAGCAACATGAATACAACAAAAAAATTTCAAAAACCTAGACATCATCGCTTTAGTTGACCTTCCAGCTGAAGAACCTTGCAGATCTGCCTTAAACCTAGCCGATCGGGGACTCATTGGTCTTTGTTCATCCCCCAAAATAGTGGAAACATGGGTAGAGAGGAACTGACGTCCTCCAGTTACTGAAGGAATCAGAAGCCATCTTGTAGGAAGGGGATTCTTCGCATTGGTTTTTGACAATGTAGAAGATAGAAATCTAATCTTTAGGAACTTACCATATATTATGGGTCCCCAGGGTTTGTACCTAAACAAATGGATGCCTGATTTCGACCTGACGCAAGATGTGTCATCGGCAATACCAATATGGGTGTGTCTCCCCCATCTACCTCTGCATTGTTGGAACCTGAAGTCTCTAGAATCTATTGGTAACGCCCTCGAGAAATATATTGACAGAGCAAAGAGGAAGGACCAATACTCCTGTGCAAGAATATGCATCGAGGTAGACTTTGAAGTTGGACTCCCGGAAGCCATTCAATTAAAGGTTGTAGACTAGTCTCATATCCAAGAACTAGACTATGAACAACTCCCATTTAAATACAGACATTGTCACGGATACGAACACTTTGCACGGCATTCCAAAAACAAGGTTGAGGAAGGCATGGAGAATCCGATAAGAGAATAATGGACACTGGTTCAGAAATCATGCCCTCCAAAGCAAAACAATAGAATCAAAGGGAAAGGGGTTCCATTGGGGAAAGATACTCCCAAAATAGAAATGGTCCAAGGGGAAGGAAGTACAACCCCTTCAAAATCAAAAGCTTCTAAAAACCCATTTGAAATTCTCAACTCATCTCCAGAAACTCCAGCTCCAATGGTAGAGGACGAAGAGAAACAGATCTTCCCCCTTGAAAATGAGAAATTCAACATAGAGGCATCCCAATATGGTTCTCCATTGGGAACCCCCTCCCCGCCCTCATATGCAGAAATGACAAAAAATAAATCACAGGAAAATTTTGGATCCTCGGAGGAAGAAACTTTCGAGAGACCCACAAAAAGAGAAGGAAGGAAATATCATAAGGAAGCCAGAGAAGAAGAAGCAGAGAGGCAAAAAACGCAAGGAAGCCAACCCACAATTGAAATGTCCATCGAGAGAAATAGTAGAACTAGGCCCCCCAAAGGAGGCCTCAACCAACCCAACCCCAGTAAATAATGCATGTAGTCTCTTGGAACTGCAGAGGTTTGGGGAACCCATCGAAAGCCAAAGTAGTCGAAGACCTCTTGAAAAATGAATCTCCTGAAATCCTCATACTCCAAGAGACAAAAATTGAAGGGGAAACCCTCTTAGAAATCATCAAACTTAAATGGAAGAAAAATGAAGGGAAAGCCATGAGTGCAAGGGGCTCCTCAGGCGGTCTCGCAACTCTGTGGTCGGAGGACAAGTTCCATCTTGAAAATTCCTTCGAGACTTAACATTGGATTTTCGCCAAGCTCCAACACTACTCAAGTAAGATCACCTTCTCACTCTTCAATCTTTATGTTCCTGTCCTTTATGATGAAAAGAAAGAATGCTGGCAAACTCTATCAATTTTTTTAGAAAACCAACTCCATTTGAACATCATTTTAGCTGGAGAACTCAACTTAGTTTTTAAACCAAAAGAAAAGAGAGGGGGGAACAGTGGTACAGACCAAATACTACCTTTTGTTAAGGAGCTATCTCACTAGTGGGATCTCCTGGACTTCAAGCCCATGAAAGGTCTCTATACTTTGACAAATAAAAAAGTTGGAGCGGACCACATCTCAGCTCGTTTGGATCGTTTTCTAGTCCATAGCTCGCTCCTGCTACAAAAGAGGATAATCTCATCCAAAATCCTCCCTAAATTGACATCTGATCACAAGCCCATTCTCCTTCAACTAGAAGAGGAAGAAAACCTGGGCCCAATACCTTTCCGATATAGCCCACTTTGGACAGAAAAGGAAGGCTTATTGGAAATTGTTAACTCGGCTTCGTCCACTCCAGTAACAGGCTCTCCCATCTATGTGTGGGAAAATAAAACAAAGGAAATGAAGCACGCCTTAAAAGAATGGATTAAAAAGACAAATAACACCCCCTCAAGTCACAGAAGAGAGATTGTTCAACAGTTAATAGACCTGCAAATGGAAATGGAGAACAAGGATATCACCAATCAAGATTTAGAGAAGGAACAAGCTGCCCAATTCAATTCCTTTCGCGCTTTCTACCAAGAAGAAGAGTATTGGAGGCTTAAATCTCGTAGCTTGTGGCTAAGAGCTGGAGATCGTAATACCTCTTTCTTCCACTGGAAATATAGAGCCCGAATCTCTAGAAACCATATTTCTAAAATTGCATCTATAGATGGGTCAATTTGCAAAGGTTCAACACAGCTTAAAGAGGCAGCAAAAATTCATTTTCAGAATCTTTATAAAGAATATGGAGTTGATTGCGAGGAGGCCACCACAAAATTTCTCTCAAAAATCCCCTTTATGGTGAGCAAGGAAGACAACTTTGCCCTCATGAATCCTTTTATAGAGGAAGAAATCTGCAAAGTTGTTTGGTCTATGGAGCCTGACAAAGCCCCAGGGCCAGATGGATTTTCAATCAATTTCTACATAAATGGCTGGGAAATAATCAAGATTGATTTGCTAAGAATGATAAAAGCATTCCAGCAAAAAGCCAAAGTTGGAGGTATCATTAACTCCACATTTCTAGCTTTAATCCCCAAAGAAGCGAATTTGGGCGCCTTCGATAGATTTAGTCCTATCTCACTGTGCAACACTTCTTACAAAATCCTCTCAAAGCTAATGGAAAACAGGATTAAGCCTCTACTTCGTAATCTCATCTCCCCCTCTCAAAGTGATTTTGTTATAGGGAGAGACATTCTGGACAATGTAATACATGTGCAAGAAGCAATGCATTCTAGCCATCAACGCAAGGAGAAAGGGATGCTCATAAAACTCGATATGGAAAACTCTTTTGACCGGGTAAAACTCTCATTCCTTTACAAAGTCCTTCTTTCCTTTGGTTTCAATTCAGAATTTGTTAATTTAATTAAAGCTTGCACTGAGAAGCCTTGGATAGCCCCACTAGTCAATGGTAGGCCAACTAATTTTCTCCAAGCCTCGAGGGGTCTAAGGTAAGGATTCCCCCTCTCTCCCTTCTTGTACATCTTAATGGTAGATTCACTAAGCAGAAAGATAATTGTTGAAAATAAAGTTGAGATCATCCCAGACATTAGGCTGGTGAAAGACTTAGAACCAATCAATCATGTCTTATTTGCAAATGAATCCCTTTTGTTGGGTGGAGCCTCCGTAAGGATAGCTTAGACCTTCAGTAATATCCTTCAAAGTTTTTGTAGAATTTCCGGAGTGCTCATCAACAAAAAGAAAAGTCCAATGTATGGGTGGAATGTTGACCAACAAACTATCCAGTAAATTGCCCACTTCCTAGGATTCTTAGGCTATGCCTCATGGGAAAAAATAAATTACCTCAGAGCTCGTTTAACTCTGGGATCCAATAAATCATCGTTGTGGACAGAAATAATAAGAAAAATCAAATCCAAAATAGCATCTTAGGGAGGACAATGGATCACAACTGCAGGAAAACTTACTCTTATAAAATCAGTCCTCTCTTCCTTGCCATTCTACCAGGCAACCTTCCTTTTGGCTCCAAAGGCGATCCTGGTACAAGTTTCAAATCTGAAGCGAGACTTTCTGTGGTGAGGAGGAAAGGGCAATCAAAAGAAATGTCATCTTGTTAATTGGGAAACTGTCAAATGCCCAATCAATGAAGGAGGTTTACAAATTAGAGATCTTGGTCATGCCAACATAGCTTTAAGTGGAAAAACTATCTCGAAACTCTACTCAAATTTCAGAAACCCAGTAAGCCAAATCTTAAGGAGAAAATACCTCCAAGGGGAATCGATGAGAAATTTACAGGCAGAAAACACCATCAAAGGAACGCTAATCTAGAACCTTTGTCGTCTCATGCTAGACTTCTTCCAAAACTACGTGTACATAATCCCTAGAAATGGCAAAAAAACGTTGATATGGAGAGACAACGTCATGGGCCATCCCCCCCTTGAAAATTCCGAAGAAAAAAAAGAAATATGTGAGTGGCTTACTCAGCGTGATTTCATTAAGTTAGCAGACATCTCCTCTTGGGATGCCACAGGTAAATTGGTGGTCCTGGGTATTCCTGAAATCCTAGCCCATCTACAAAATCAAAAGATTCTACTCATAAATTCATTGATGGATTTAACTCATGTCCACCTGCTCTCGCCAGACAGATGGGGATGGGGAAAGAATGGGAAATACACTGTAGCTCAGGGATACAACTCTCTCCAATCACTCCAAGCGACAACCGAATCAACATCTCTCTAGAAGCAGGTATGGGACCTGATTGGTCTTCCAAAAGTAAACTTCCTTTTCTGGATTCTAATGCACAAGAAAGCATTGACAGGAGAAAACCTGATAAAAAGAGGTATCGTTGGACCTCACAGATGTCCCATGTGTTGTAGCACTATTGAAACTATGGACCATTTTTTTGTGGACTGTCCATTTTCTCAAGAAGCTTGGAATATCACCCTTAACGGTCTCAATGTCACATCTCCATCGCAGACTACAATTACAACCCTTTTTTCCTCTTGGAAGCTGAGATATCCTACAGCGGTACAAAGAAAATCAATATGGAATAGAATTTGGCATGCCATAGCCAAATATTTATGTTGAAAATTTGGATGAATTATCACCCTCTCAAGAATGAAAGCTCTCTCCTTCCCTAAGAAAAGAATTGGTGAGGAGCTTTTATAATCCAAGACAGGAAAAAGATCATCGCTCATCCTCTAAGCACTCCAGGTTGGCATTCAACAGAATCAGATGCAATATTTCAAGCATGGTGGAGGAAGCAAGGCAAAGCAATGGTATTTTTCGACGGCGCCTCCAAAGGAAACCCAGGGAAAGCAGGAGCAGGTGGAGTGATTTACTCCTTCGATGGCCAAAGAAAAGATAGCTTCAGTTGGGGTATAGGTCAAAGAACTAATAATCAGGTTGAAATCCTTGGGCTGTTAAAATCCTACCAGATAGCGTGGGAAAATGGCATTAAATAATTTCAAGTTTTGGGGGATTCAGAAATTTTGATAAAAACAATAAACTCAAAAGACCACTTCAGCAACCCAACACTCAATAAGACTCTGCAAAGACTGAGGTATGTGCTACAAGAATTATCCATCCCCCACTTCTACCACATTTTGCGAGGATCGAATATGGAAACAGGTGAAAAGGAAAATATGGGTTGTCTCTTGTCACAAGGAACATTCGGCAAAAATGGGGAAGCACCTACATGGACTTCTATCCCATAGATTTGGGAATACCTCAACTCTTGGCAATGAAAGAAAGAGATATGTCATATCTCAAAAAAGCGAACAGTTGATTCATTGTAATGATGGTTGTGTAGGCCTTGGCCCAATCTGTATGTAATCAATAAAAAATTATAACTATTTTAGTGAAAAAAAAAGTCAATTTAATAAAAGAAACACTTTATAACAACTTTATAAAAACCCATTACAAATCAAGTGCCTAGTAGTTTCAACATAAAGTTACATCCGCATATAAGACAAAACATGTGGAGTACCTCCTGAGCTAAAAATCTAACACTCCCTCTTAGCGAGGGAATTACTCATTGCCATCACTATCATTTGGTTCCATCACACTGTGCCCAGTAAGAGCTCCCTCTGAAACAGGAGCCATCCTCAACACTTGCACAAAACTCGAACTACAATATCTTCTCCTGACAGCTACATGTATCCCTGAGCTCCTTGGAGAATCCATTTCACCCTGAGCATTGGTTCGATCACACCAGCTGAGCCTCCTTCCGATGCTCAGAAGAGACTCACTCTCTTTTCTCGGAATGCAAGACTGAATCCTTGGGCCCACCGCAGTCTCGGGAGCCTCCTCATGCTCCTCATCCGACGTTGAATCATACCCTGAAGGTTTTCCTTGCAACATATACAACCTGTCCACCCAATCACCGATCAGCTGTAGTTCCATCGGGTCCACTCCCTCCCTATAGATAAATACATGTTCCCTCTTGAAAAATGTACAATATCCTACATCCTCCAAGGATGAGACTGAGAGAAAGTTAACCCTCAACCCTGGAACAAAGAGAACTCCATCAAGTTCTAGGAATNCGCCATACCACCTTCACTCTCCACCAGTCGATCAGAACCTGTCTCTGTGATAATAAGGAATAGTCGTCAGATTCTCATCATGTGGCAAGAGGCTCTACTATCCAAAATCCATATGATATCACCCCTAAATCCTCCACTACCGACACTGGATACTAGAGTAACCAAAAAAAATTCCCTGTCATACTTGGAAGAAAAGTCCTCCATGGTTGTTGTTGCAATTGTCTCATGCCCCTCTTGTTCCTTCTTCTTCTTCTTCCTCTTGGGAAAATGAGAAGCAAGGTGCCCCAACTGGTGACAACAATAACATCTGACTTTACTCAAGTCCCTCCTAGAACTTCCTTTCTTCTTTCTCTTTGCAGCAAGAGCAACATTCTCATAAGCTCCATCTGTCTTATGTCCACTACTTTGAGATCCTTCTCAGATCTCCTCCTAAGTGAAAGCGTCCCACAGTCTGCTCCAATATGTAAGATGCTCATGACCCACCACACACTTCATGAAGACTTCCCATTCCTTGGTGAAGCCTTTCAAGGATATCCTCACCAACTATGAATCTGATATGACCTCTCCAACTACAGCCAACTCATCTTTCACTTGAGCTACCCGGGTAAGTTAAGAAGAAACACTCTCCTCCTTACCCATCTCGGTATCATTCATCTTAGCCTTCAAGGCCATCTTCCAGTTTTTATTCTTTACCTCAAATAAGTTCTTAAGTGCATCCCACAGCTCTTTGAATGTCTTCTTCTTAGCCAAGTCTGGGATAAGGTGATCCTTCACCCCATCCAGAATAATCCTATGAGTTTTGGCCTCCTTGACCTCATGTAAATCAAAAGCAACAGGATATGTTGTGGGAGCCACAACAACATAACTGACATAGTTCTAAATCTTGTTCTCCTTGAGAACAACTAACATCCATACCTTCCACTGCAAATAGTTGGAAATGACATCCAACTAATCCTCAAATCTAACACATGCAGCCATATTCCCTATCACATCTCAAGGGAAACAATAACAAATTTCCCCCCTTCAAACTTGCCCAAAAATCTCACTACTCACTGTCACTCAGAGCCCAAGCTCTGATACCATGTAGAAATTTTAAATGACAAAATCAACAAGCTAATAATTATGTCATACACTTAGCAACCTAGAGATAACTGTCTTGTATGAACTCTAAAATGTCTAAACCCACATTCAGAAATTACCATAAGCAGAAATACGCATTGCTGAGTAATTATGCAGTGCAATAAACACAATGAACAACATTCATCCAACCATCAATAACTCAGAAATTTAGGCAATGTCGGGGAAAACCCCAATGTGGGGAAACCTAATGAGAGAGAAAGATCTATTATTCAACTTCAGGAAAGTACATATCAACAGCAATAAATACAATTTACAGCAAGAGAAAACCACTTACAACAACCAAAATTGTCCCAAAAATTTATGCCTCAAAAATGTGCCAAGTCTGTACTGTTGTACGACCCACCTAGAAAAAAAAGACCTTGAAATCCTAGCCAATATGTTGTTGTACGAACTTTCCTTCAACGACAGATATCCCAAGGTGCCTCAATTTCTGTGCCCACACTTGCCTCGATTTTTGTGCCCTATTTTATGTTGTATGGATCCATACAGTATGGCCTCCCTCACAACAGTAAATTACAACGCTCACAAAACATAAATTTCTCCTTGGGATTTGTGCCCAATATCTCTTGGGAAATGCACCATCTTTGTTGCCCTCTTTCCTCTCTTAAGCTTACTCAAAAAATCTCTCTTAATCTCCTCCTCAATATGTCTTGCACACTACCCAATACATTCTTTTATAAAATCTGAAGATGACCTTTTACCTCCCAAGTGTCATTTCACCTTCCCCAACCCTAAATCCAAAGGCCAAGATCTAATCTTGCCTTTACAAGATCAAGGGCCATGATTCATTTCC
>JASDQU010313227.1:0-13498 GCA_032191745.1 Picea mariana | reverse complement strand
TTCATGTCATAAGTTAGAAGCTGAAGTTGTTGACCTTAGAAAGAAGGTAGAGAAGTCAAACAAATTCTTGAATAGCTCAAGAACCTTGGATGAGATCTTGGAAAGTCAAAGATCACCATGTGATAAATCAGGACTTGAATACAAAGAAGAAGCTACACATGTTGAACAAAGCACCTAAAAGAAGCATGAGGTAAGTCCATCAAAGAAGGAAGACAATGTTGAAAAGCAACCTCTACACAAGGAAAGGAAAATTTCAAAATAACAAAGCAAGGAAGACATCAAGAAGCTATCTTTGGGACACCAAATCAAAGGTATGAAAGTATTTTTCATGGTCACTATTATTCATGTAGTGAATATGGTCACAAATCTTTTGAATGTAGATATTATGAAAGAAGATATAATGGAAGATTTCATAACACCATAAGGTGTTGGAGATGTGATCAAGTAGGACACATTGATGTTCACTGTAACACCGTGAGATGCTATAGCTGTAGTGGATTTGACCACAAATCCTAGGAGTGTTGGAACACAAGAAGAAAGTCTATGATGAGGAATTCACATAGCATGGCTAGAAGAAGGAATGAAGTAAGGAAGGGAGACTTATTTGAAAATATGGATGCTCAGAGCTCAAGTTATAAGGAGCAGGGACATCTATAGAAGTGGGTGAAGAAGAAAGAGTATCCAGAACATAATGAAAGACTGAAGGGAGGTTCAAAAATGTCATCTATTGAGGCACACGTGGGTGACAGTGGTATCAGTCGTGTACATATGTAGGCTGACCTTGTATAGGTTGTGTGCATATGCAAGCTGTCTATGTAGAAGGTCATGTATATGTGGTGAAGCCTAAGGAAAAGGGCTATGCACAGGGATTGCAGTTTGATGTGATGGTATAACTCTGTGATGCATGGTCTAACATGGTTTATTGCAAGTTCTAACATTGTTTGCTGCAGGGTTCCATGATTGTATATTGGATTATGTAAGGTGATGATGTAAAATAAAATCTTGGGTTCATGGTAATAACCCATGAGTATGGATTGATGCATTTTCTGTTGAATAACAATGTTGGTTATAAAAGTGAATTTATGACACCTTGGATATGTGATATATCATGATGATGTATTGGAAGCTTACTTTTTGGAGAGCTTGATGCATGCATTTAGCATATGGATGGGCTTCACATTGGGACATGTGGTTGGTGAGTTGATGAGGTGATCATGTTGTACATCATTGATGATTCATAGCTTGATCTATAGTTGATACATGTTTGGTACACTCATAGATGGTATATCTTTGATGATACTACACCATTGGTACTACTTGATCAACACAAAAATTGGTATTTGCTTAAGATACATGATTGTGGCACTTGGTTCATGATGGAGACATATCATGAGTGATATGACACATGGTTGGAATATTGGTAGATGCACATGGTTGGCATATTGATGGATGCACATGGTTGGAATATTGGTAGATGCACATGTTGGCATATTGATAGAGGCATATGATTGATACATTCCATGGATGATATATTTTTGCACATTGCATGATGTTGATGTACATAGGTGTTGTGCATGATGAGCACACATTTTTGTAAAGGATGTGCTTGGTTGATATTTTTCTCATGATTCTTTATTTCATTGTTGACATATATTTCGCTTCATGATGCTTGGTATAGCATGAGTTTGATGCATGAATAGGTCCAAGGATTGTTATATGGTAGCACATTGTTCATCTCGTAGAGAAGATAGGGGATACATACCCATAAGGGGAGTAATTCTTCTTCCCATGATTCTAGGAGGAGATATTTATCATATGCATACCTAGCAAAGAGCCCTATATTTGAAGAAAGAGTGCATATGTATAATTCCAGGAGGAGCGATGGTCACAGGGGGAGTATTTTCGATGTATTTTTAGCATTACATCAGAGTGATATCCCTTGTTCAAAAGGGGAGAGATTATTTAGAGGAAGATCAAAGACACTCAGATAGGGGGAGCAGCCCCAAGGAAAGTTCAAGCAAGGGGAGCAACCCCAAGAGGAAAATGGCCCTTTGCCATTGATGTCAAAGGGGGAGAGATAGTCACATTGATGTGATTGATGATTATTGATTGAGAGAGATAGCCACATTTGGGAGATATAGTCACATTGAATATTGATGTATATCATGCCTTATCTACATGTTGACATCAATAATTTGTAATTGGTGTTGACAACAATGTTGGTATTGCCATCAATGCCAAAGGGGGAGATTGTGTGATCATGTTGTCATTGATTCCAATGTTTTGATTGATTGATGTCAAGTGATTGATTGATGCCAAAGGATTGATTGATTGATGATTGATGTAATGTAATATGTATTGTTCTTGATGAGAATGCATAGATGAAGATGGATTAGTGAGTTTTCATTGATATGATGAAGATGGATAAATGAGTTGTCATTGATACATGATGAATATGGATCGATGTGGTTTCATTGCTATATGATGCATTGTTGAAACAGTGTAAAGATGACTCATTATTTTCTTATCATGATTGATAAGGTGCACAAATGGATGAACTCCAAAGTGGTCCCCTTATGGTGAAATTCCTCACCGGAAGATTCTTTGCGGATTGAGTTATACTAGAAGAATGGTTGGAGGACCCATGCTCTCTTTATTGTCTTATCATGATTGATAAAGTGCACAAATGGATGAACTCCAAAGTGGTCCCCTTATGGTGAAATCCCTCATGGGAAGACACTTTGCAGATTGAGTTGTCCTAGAAGAATGGTTGGAGGACCCATTCTTGTATGTGGAATAATGAGATGAAGATCAATGAAATTGTTGGTGAAACTATCCTAGATGGATAGTGCATGTCATGCCATTTCCGGTGGTATGTGGAATGTCACATAACTCCTCATGGTCTGAGAGTTATGGCCTTATGGAGATGAAGGACCTCCACATGAAGGCTTGAAGCCCCCAAGGTCAAAGAAGTGAAAGTGACAAAATCAATAAGGAATATTTAAATGATAAAGTATTGGAGAACTTTCTATTTATGGAAAGTGGTTAACCCTAAAATAAAGAAAATAGCTTTAGTGACCTAGAAATGGGTTAATATTATTTAAATGATAAAGTAACGTGTCAAAGTCAAGGTGGATTAATTAAATAATAAAGAGAAGTGACAAAATCAAGAAATTATAAAGTAAGATGACAAAATCAAGAAGGAATATTTAAATGATAAAGTATTGGAGAACTTTCTATTTATGGAAGTGGTTAACCTTAAAATAAGAAAAATAGGTTAAGTGACCTAGAAATGGGTTAAGTGACCTAAAAATGGGTTAAGCGACCTAGAGGATGAAAGTATAAATAAGATAACAATGGTCTCTTGTAGATCATCCTTTTTTTGGATCAATGGAGAGCTTCTTGTGAGAATATCTTTTGGAGTATTGATGGAGAACTTCTTGTGAGAGCTTATTGAGCATTTTTGGTGTGTAACACTTGAGAATATTAAATATCTATAGGTGATTGAGGTTACCAAAGGATATCTAAGCCAAATTTCATAGGGAAGGTGAAGAAAAGAGGGCTGGAAGTTAAGGGAGGACAAATTATTTTCATGATGCTTTCTAAGGTATGTTATTTATAGGTCATCTCACCATTTTCGTGATAAAAAAATTTCTATAATGATTCAAATGATGAGATTGATATTGCATTGAGGAAACATATCCAAGTATTTGTGGTAAAAAATTCAGCTTGGGGGTCTTTGTATTTTTGGATATACATTCTGTGGAAAACATGGTTTGTGGCTAGTCCTTAAACTAGTGTAAAATAGGTGTTTTGTGTAAAAGTGTCATAACTTCTTCATAACAGATCCAAATTCAGTGAGACCAATTATGTTGGTTAGATTAAATTCTTTAGTAGTTTTTGTAACTGTTTCATATCTATTCAATAAATATTCCATTCGGGGCACGCTCTACAAGGTATCTCTCTAGAATAAGCCAAAATTCAGCAAGTTTTGCCATTTTTGCTATAACGCCTTTTTTGAGAGGTTAAAAGTAGTGAAACATGGAGTAATTGCATAAAACACACTGAATAAAATTGTGTATTAGTTTCATATCTTTATTCATTATAGGTACAAAGTTGTGATTATTTCAAGTTAGGATTGTTGACTAATCCAAAACTAGTCATGGTTCAGACAAGAAGTTGATGAGTTGGCACATACATGAGGTGTATAGTTGATGATGTTGGTACATATTGATGATTCATTGTTTATGAGTAGTTTACACTTGATTGGTATATACTTGGTACATGATTGGATGCACTTGTTTATGGTATAGGTTGATTACAGGTTGTTTGGCACAAGTTAGTTCATGGTTGATGCACTTGTTTATGGTACAGATTGATATCTATTGAGGATTGTTGCCTCATCTCAGTTGGTGCTAAGGATGTAGGCTACGTCTTGCATTATAGAGCTGGTGCTCTTGTAGATTTGTACTCTATTCCGTTTTTGCTGAAAAACCCCAAGGATTGTAGTCCGTAATAAAATCAAAATTGTACATACATCTTGTGTTCTTTGTGTTCCTTGTGGTGATGACTTGTTGATGATATATTGCTGATATATGTTGCTGATATGTATTGACATGTAATTGGTTATAAATTGAAGCAATGAGTAATGAGTTCATGGTGATTGTTAACTACAGAGTTTTGGGAAAAAGAGCCCTACACTATTCATGCCCCCCTCTCAATGTAGTCGGTGTGTCCAACAATTCAATCCTAAATGTTGTTGTCTACAATAAGACCCTGCTATCATAAAATATAATTAGGCTTATGATAAATTAAGGAATGACTGAAAATTGAACTATCTCAACATAAACTCAAAGATAAAACCTTAGTATGTCTCTCCTTCTATCCTCCTCTTATTCCTCCCTTTCCTTTTGCCTTTAAGAAAGTCATAATTGGTTGAGGTAGTTGAACCGCCTCATTAGTTAAGTTAACTAAAGACTAAACCAACTTTTTAGTTAGGGGGAAGAGTAATAATCATAATAAGGGTTATAAATAAATCATAACTAGTAGGTAGGACCCCTTGTGACTCCCTTTAGCTCATAAAAATCATAACATAACTAGTTAGTTAAGAAAAAAACCCCTCCTTGTGACTCTCATCATCACATTAACATTTGACAATTTATCTCATTGATATTTGAAATTATTTTCAAAAAATAAATTACTCATAGATCCAAAGAAAACATGTGGTCCAGAACTTCTGAAGTCAGTTGTCATCAACAATAAATAACATAAAAACTTAAAAACCTTATTTCCCACTCTGAGATGAAATATTTCCTTGATTGCTACTGTCACCCTTTGATTTTACTGAATTTTCCTTTGGCTGCGCTGATCCTTTAGGCCTAATCTCACTGATCACATGAGAACAATCATCTCTCAAATGCATCCAGGAAGACACAGATTTATTAGAGCCATTCGAGGGTGAGGAAGGGGAAGCAGTGGATTTTCCTTTGTCAACGACATGCTGGGTCTCAGTTTTCAACCTTTTTCTAGCATGAGAGGACTGAACTGTTGAGTGGACAACTGCAGCTTTGGAAATATGGTTAACAAGCGGGAGAGAAGGTTAGGACAAATTGGGCCAGCCACGATGTTGGGAGACTGCGTAGTGGACAATCTCTTGCCATTCATCCTTTTCGGGGACCTCAGGCTACAATGAGACATCAGGGGGTATCGGAATACCAGGGGCTTGTGGAGCTTGGAAAGGAGGCCTTTCAGGCCTTGGTTGGACCACTCCTTTCCCAATCCAATTGAAAAATTTGGTCTAAAACAACTGGCCTAACTCTTGCGAGTCAGCATCAAAGTGTATGGAGAACCTTGGCATTCTTGGGCCTCTGTTCCAATTACCTCTCCCTCGGTTTCCTCTGCCATGGCTACCTCAACTGAAAAAAGCTCATTCTTGCATGCATGATTTATTAGAAAATAGTCCTTTAAACAACCATACATGATAACTCTTTTAAAAATATGAAATAGATTTTGGCTCAACAACGTATCAAGCTCATGCAATCCAATCCATATAAATTGTTTAACTATTGTTAATGAGGATGGGGTGAACAAGAGGTCTTGGGATATGCGAGGGGCTTGTATTTAGTGAAAAATGATAAAGTGAGGGGAAAAGAAACATGGTTACTTATCAAAGACCACAAAAAATCAACTGTAATGCAAACCAAATAAAACATCATTGTAAGCCAACCATGAAAATGAAACTCTAAACTACTTCAATAGAGAATTATTCTTGACTGTAGTTAAATTTTTGAATAGGGAGTGAAAAATGAATGTGGGAAGGTGAGGGGGTAGTAATTATGGGAAAGAGAAATAATGGTAGGGAAAGAGAGAGATTATTGTTCATAAAATTGATTAAGCGATCCATAAAACCATTTTGTAAAAGGAAACACACCAACCAAATAACCACTGAGACCCCAAACAATTACTATGTATAGTTCAAGCAATCCTGTGCATTAACTTGGTCCCTATTTTTAATAAAACATTTAACATAGTGTCATCAAAAAACACAGTATGCGTTCCACAACAATATGTAGGGGAGTTGTGATCCTCTCATTTATCCATTTAATATTTACAAACAATTCTCAAATGAATAAACAGTAAACCAGTTTGTTCAGCATCAAAATCAACCACTGCCCATGAATTATTTCAATCATCAAATACCAACTCAAAGGTCATGCTTGATGCTGTGTTTAATAATTAAATTACAATGAGGTTATACTGTCACAACACCTGTGCCTACCACTGTTAAAAAGTATAATATTCATTTAACATACATACTGGACAGTCAACACAATAATCCACATTTAAATTGCAAAGACATTGATTTTCCATTTAAACATAGAGACAATAATTACCACTTCAACTCATGGTATGTTGTGGGATACACAAAACCATTCGACCAAACACAAGTGTATTTTTGTGACTATACAGGTCCAATTTTCTTTGACTCTAAACATTCAAAATGTTGGGCAAGGATGATTTTAAAGATGGAAATTTATTTTAAAATGCACAAACCTTGGAGAATCTTACTAATCCTTTATATGCCAACTATAAATGATTTTCGATATTTTTTAAAAAATATTCAAATTTCTAAGGATTTATATAGTTTTTATAAAATTTTGGCAATTTTTAAGGTAAAATAATTTTATCCTATAGAATTTGTGCGAATCATTTTTAAATAGTGAATCTCATTTTTGGAAAAACCATGGAAAATTAGCCCATGAGCGAAATTTAGCCCATGGGATATCCATCCAATACACTGAGGCAACAACAAGAGGCCCGATTTCACAACACAAATCGATCAAAATGCCACAAAACCATATTTAAAATCCCATGACCTTATATGATCACGTGATCAAATAATCATAACATATACAATGGATGAAAATACCATAATCATCATGATTGCAATAATCTATAATCAAAATCACATAGTCACAGTAAGCATTGACTCATGCTGTAGGAACTCCATACAAACCATGCATCACGCCTGGGGCATCACTGTGCATTAATCAATTGTAAACTAATTCCTAGTTAACATTTCAATAATCCCAATGTGAAAGATAGTGACTGTTATCAACCCCATTCTTCAATCAACCAATTTCAAAGCTAAGCTTATCAATTAGACTATCATAATAACCAATTGTAGTGATTATAACCAAAAACCAATGTCAAGATAATCAACAGAGATGAGTCGACAATAGAAAATTATCGACAATGAATTACCAACTTGTTGGCGTCAGAAGTCGCTCCTGGATTGCAACAGGAGCAGAGCCCGATGCCCATCAGTTTATGTCATGATTTATTTATAAAAATGGGGGATCGAATAGAATTTAACTCAAAACAATATTGTTCTAACTTCGAAACTAGGCCATGCATGCATGGGCAAGTGAGGTCTTAGATAAACTTCAGACAGTGAGTTGTAGTAAGGGTGAGTAGGGGGAAGACTTGTATAAGAGAAATGCAAAGTTCTATCGTAACCATCAGGTTTCTAACAGACTGTAGGAGAAAACATCTAAACACAAGATCTTCTTACATTCAAACGCAGAAAACCGGAGAATACAACAATGCAATAATAAATCCTTTATCGTAACATAATTGCAATAATTCATGTGAATCAGTCAATCATGAACTCCCTCGGTATGAGATGAAAAATAGATGGGGTAAGAAAACTGTCTTTCATTAAACAAGAAATGTTACATATAGATGCACAACCAGATAACTAGATTGTCTGTTAAAACTTTACAATCGGGAGCTTCGCTCTACCATCGATCCCTGAAAAAATATCAAAAATAAGTATATATACTCATAAACATTTTCCCAACAAAGGCCTCTTAGACTTTCAGGATGAGGCATCTCTTCAATCAAATATGGTCTACATTCCTCTGTCATATGCCACCTTAATTCTACATGGATCATGTCAGGGGGTAGCTGAGCCCTTAAATGCTGAATTAGCGTGCGCAGGCTTCCCTGGTGAGTCAAGGACTCGGCATGGCTTTTGTGGAAAGAACCAGTACATAGGACCATCTTGGGCAGACTTCCCACTGGGACATCCATACCTTGCAATTAACGAGTGAGGTGAGGTTTCAAACACCCTCTCTCTTCTTCATTTACTCCGAGCAGGTATCAGGGTTGAGATCAAGTTGAACTGGCACCTAGAGAACATGGTGATCCCTTCTGCATCTATACCCAGTGTTTCGGCCCTTTGCGCAGCTCTTACTATCACCTCCAAGCGACTACGAGCTATGACCTTGCGCCTATCTTCAAAGGTGCTTTCGACGTTTCGGGGTTCGTGGATNAAGTCGTGATGGGAGAAAAGGAAGAGAGCCTAATCATGCACCATGTGTCCCTTCAGGATGAATGGCTAAGATCGCTCTCGGCTCTTCAGGACCTGTCTTACCAAATGATAAACCTTAGCACCCCTCCTTCAGGCCTGCTCCTTTGTGACCAGGCACCAAAACCATGGGCCTGACTCTGGGTGCTTTCAGTGCTTTAGGGTTCGGGGTTCTGAGATGTGAGATGATGAGGGACTTTTACCCTTCGAACTCCCGAATGCTAATATGCCGACGTGACTAGATCTTGCGTGATGCGCCATTGGATCGGACGACCCAGATTTTGTCTTGAAATATAGGTGCTTTCTCTGACGCTATACCTCGGGTAACTTTGTAGCCCCGAGATCCCAGTGACCATTGATCGGCTTTATAGATGGGTCTCGGCTGCTCGACAACAAAACTTCACCCACTCGCTTGACTTGTAACTTGAAAAGAGATTCTTCCGTGCTACGCTTGGGCTCTTCTCATGCAACTTGCAGACCTGGGTACTTTTGTGCCCAAGAAAAAAATTGTTTCCAACATTAGGCTCCATGGGGGATAGAGTCATCCCTGTGATGCTCTAAGAACTCATTTGTAGCTTCAATGCCTTGCTATTGGGCTATGGAGTCATTTACTAAGCCGAAAATAATAAAAACAAAAATGAACAAAGAACCGAAAGGGAAATATTTACAAACAGAGGAGCCGTCTAAGGCTCAAACAAAACATTTCTTCAGAAAATGTCCATTTACTGTGCTGTTGAAAACCTCTTCACCCTCCAAATCCTTCAACCTGTATGTGTTGTTTGAGTTAAAACCTTAGATATTTTGAAAGGCCCAATCCATAGGGCGTCAAACTTGTCGTGTTTTCCCTTATCTTGCATGGGAGCATCCCAATTAAGCACCAAATCCCCGATCTCAAAATCTTTCTTCTTGACTTTCCTGTCAAAAGCTAGTTTGACCTTCTGCTGATGGCCCTAAATTTTGTCCATTACCTGCTCTCTTGCCTACTGGGCTTCCACCAATTGGTGAACTCTTCTGATCATGTCATCAGGATCTTCTTGATGATCCTGGAAGAACTTTTCTACAGGAATGGCTAGCTGATAAGGGAAAACGACTTCTGCTCCATAAACTAATTGGAAATGGAAGATGCCTGTAGATCTCTTTGTGGTCACTCGATCTTCCCATAGAGAGAATTTCAACTTTGAATCCTAGGCCCTTTTGTTGTCCTCCAATAGTCTTTTGATGATCCTTATTGGGATTTTGTTGGAGGACTCTGCTAAACCATTGCCCTGGGGATAGTATGGGGTGGAGTGAATCAGCTTGATCCCAACCTACTCACAGAACTTGGCTAATGGCTCAGCCTTGAATGAGGCTACGTTATTAGTAACAATCTTTCTAGGGCAGCCGAATCTTGTGATGAGGTCTTCTAGGAATCCAATAATTATCTTGTGGGAATCACTTCTGGTGGGGATAGCTTAGATCCACTTACTAAATAAATCTATAGCGGTCAGGATCCATCTGTGCTGCCCACTGTAAGCAGGGTGGATTTCTCCAATAAAATCTAGGCCCCATTGTTGGAAAGGTCCCAAAAAAACTACAGGCTTTAAAGGCAGAGATTTGAGTTGTTGCTTTCCTGAAAATCTTTGGCATGGGATGCAGGCTCTAACTTCTCTACAAACATCAGTGAACAAGTTGGGCCAGTAGTACCCAGCTCTGAGAATTTTATGAGCTGTGGTCTTTTAGAAATGATGCCCTCTGTATAGGCTGCTGTGAAATTCAACCATGATCCTGTCAGCCTCTTGTGGATTCATGCATTTTAAGAGCACCCCCAGGGGGTCTTTCCAGTATAAAATTTGATCGACAAGGCAGTGCCTGACTTCTTTGAGCCTCAGATCTCTTGCCTTGTTTCTTTGCAGGCCATCTGGAGGCCGCAACTCCTACAGAAAATATATGACATCCTTATACCAAGGACATGAGGCCAATAGGGGTTTTTTTTGAGGGTCTACATCAGACCACTGTTTCTGCTGATTTTCTGAACATGCATTGATGAAATCTACCCCCAAGGCTTTGCAATTTGCTTCAGCCAATATCTTGGATAAGCCTTGACCTTTGATCAATTTGGTAGGCCTTATTTCCAAGTCGAACTCCAGGATCTTGGCTATCCACTTACTCCTCCTCCCATATATGTCGGGTTGTACAAAGGTGTCCTTCATAGAGGTCGAATGAACATATGCAGTTACCTTTGAGTGCAGGACATAGACTCTGAAATCTTTGAGAGCTTTCACTAAGGCATAGGCCTGTTTCTCCATAATTTCATACCTGATATCTGCATCTCTTAATGCCTTGTTGAAGAAGGGAATGGGTTGCTCTCGCCCTTCCTCATTTTCTTGCAACAAGACCACTAGTACTGTATCAAAAGAAGCAAAAGAGAAAATTAGGAACTCTTTGGAATAGTCAAGACTGATCAACACAGGTGCCTCAGTCAATGCCCTTTTTATTTGGATAAAAGACTCCCTGGGTTCAACAGTCCATTTCACTTCATTTCCCTTTCTGAGCATGGCTGTGATGTGTTTCACTAGCTCAGCAAAATTTGAGATGAATCTCGTTAGAAAATTAATCTTCCCCAAAAAGGCCTGAACTTCCTTCTTAGATCTAGGAAGTGACAGGGTCTGAATTGCCTCTACTCTGCTAGGATCAATCCTCACTCCCTCTGTTGATACTATATGGCCTAATAGCTTCCCTTCCTTCATAGCAACCAAAGATTTCTTAGGATTTAGGGAAATGCCAAACCTTCGACACTTCAAGAAAACTTTCCTCAGGTGACAACAATGCTCTTTATCTAACCCCAAGAAGACCGTGATGTCATCTATATAGATTACCACAAACTGATCTTTCTCCCCAATGAAGGCTATGTCCATGGCTTGCTGAAATGTTACTTCTGCATTCATCAACCCAAAAAGCATTTTGGCATACATGAATGTGCCCCAAGGAGTGGTGAAGGAAATTTTTTCTCTGTCCTCAGGCATGACTGATATCTGATTATAAACAGAAAAATTGTCGATCATGGAAATCCTAGATGCACCGGTTACCCTCTGCAATGTGTGTTCCATGTTGGGTAGGGGATAATTGTCTTTTTTTGAGCCCCTGTTCAGGTTCCTAAAATCAACACAGAGCCTGATTTCTCCATGTTTTTTTCTCACTAGGACCAAATTGGCCACCCATTTAGAATATCTCAAAGGGACAATGATTTGGGCATCTAACAATTTCTTCACTTCTCTCTCCATGACGGGCAACAACATGGGATTTATCTGTCTCATCTTCTGCCTGAATGGCCTAGCCTCTTCATTCAGTGGGATCTTGTGCTCAATTATAGATGTGTCATAAGTCTTGAGGTCTTCATAGGTCCACACAAACACATCAGCGAATTCCTTTAAGAATTTAGTATATTCCGCCCTCTATTCATTGGTCAGGATACTTGATAAATTGACAAACCTAGGCTCCTCTTGTGTGCCAATGTTGCATTCGGCTGTATCAACATCTTCATTTGAAACCTTACCCTTTACTGCCACATCATTCCCATTGAACAATCTTTCTAAAGTGACTAGTCCCCTCGGAATGTGATTGCTAGGCAGCTGAATAATCTGATGATTATCAATTTCATTTAAAAACACCTCAGGGTGAGGGTCACCTTCCAGGTTAGGATCCTGATCAATGTGCAATGTAGAAAATTCATCAACACATTGGAGAAATTTTTTGATTTCCAGATCATCTTCGAATACCTTCCAATGCTTGACATTGTCAGGTACAGAGGGCCTATATTTTATTTCAACATCATATTTGACAATAGGCGGCAGAGGAACTTTGAGCAAACTAGCTAAAGCAGCTAAAGAATTGGCTAAAGTGTTTTCCCCCCTCGGAATGAAAGAAATGTTAAAAGGCAAGAAGAAATTATCAATCAGGTCCCATACCTCATTTCTGTAATTTCTGAGCCGAGGATGGTTAACACGATAAGCCTTTCTGACTTGCTGGATAATCAACTCAGCATCTCCAAATACTGTTATTTCTTTAATTCCCATTTCTTTTACAGCCCTCATACCCAGAACAAGAGATTCATATTCGGCCACAATGTTGGTGGTTTCAAATTCCATCTTGTATGACAGGGATATGGTCTCTTGAGAAGGTGACATGAAAACTACTCCGGCGCCAACACCTTCGCTAGAAGAATCTCTGTCGAAAAACATCTTCTAAACATAGATGATTGGAGGGGGAATCAGATAATTGAGACTGGGCTACTTTCTAACTTGGAAAGGGTCTTCAGGAGCATCAGTGAGTTGCAATAAACTAGACCCCAAATTGATGTCAAGTGCGAAGATAGTATGATTGGTGGGGTTTCCTTCGTCACTAACAATGTAGGCCAGCTGAGCTTCCCTATATAACCTCCTTTGTTCCCCTCCGAAGACTGGAATGGTTGCATACATGAGATCCATCTGTAATGTTCCTCCAAGATTTTTAATCCAAGATCTTGACAACAGCATGCCGAATTTGGGGGGAACATTAGCTACTACAATATCCATGACCACCCTCTTCATGGGCAACTGAAATAAAGAAACCGCTAGGTCTTTTATGACTCCCAGACACTGCACTCTCCTT
>JASDQU010313226.1:3451-13511 GCA_032191745.1 Picea mariana | reverse complement strand
GACAAATTTGGAAAGAAAAAAGCTAAGCATTATATAAGATATCGAACTAAGAATATGTATAGTACTTATTTCAAAGATGAATCAGTAACAACACAGGCTCAACTTTTACTTTCTCTATTGAAGTCAAGAAAGTTAAAAGAAGATACATCATTATTGGGTATTCAAAAGTCGACAAAGGATACAAAGGTGCAACAGAATGTCTTTAACAATATAACTAGTGTATTAAAATCTTTTGGAAAATCTTGAAAAGAAGATGTCCGTGTTGCACGTAAAACGTTACAAACAAAAATTGTTTCAGGGAGCAATATAAAAGATCGTTTGACACTACACATGGAAAAAAATTTGGGAACGTTAAGAAAAACATTACACAAACATAGAAAATTTCGTTTCCAAATAGATGTAAATGATGAATTTTCTTGTTGGACAGTGATTTCTAGACAACCCTACAAAGATAGACTTGCAGAAAATGTTAAAGAATTGGCCCGTAATTGTTGGTTGAAAGAATCTCATGTTTCACCACATACAAGGGATGTGTTGCGTCAAAGAATAGCATGAAATCAATATGAAGAACATCCAAAACATATATTGCCAATGACACAAATAGAGTTGTTTAATAAATTCAAAGAAGAGCACAAAGAAGTTAAAATTTCTATCAATACATTTGTGCAACAAAAACCATGGTTTGTTAGACCCATCACTGTTTGTGATACGTGTTGTTGTCGTTATCATGTGGAGTTTGAGTTGTATTACGACACGTTTTTGGATTTTGGTAAAACTTTATGGCCAGATTCACCTCCTCCTTCCACAGTTCAGGTTTTTATATCTGAAATTCTATGTGAAAGAGAAGATGATGATTTATTTTACAAAAAAAATGTGTTGGTGGAAAGAAATGTGATTGTTGTGGAAATCTAAGTTTGTTTCATTCAAAGTATCATATTGATATGTGATGCAGGAGCATCGCGACTACCAAAGCCAGCATGGAGCCAGCGCATGTGTTTTTAAACACATGACATATAAGCTTGATGACTTTTTGAATTTTCATTAAAGATGAAGTGCCATATCCTTCAAGGAAACATTTATGAAGGAGTGCCTATTGTATTGTATCAGACCTCGAGCCTTACAGTCTTGTTTGAATTTGATAGAAGGCATTTAATAGATTTAATGCAGGTAGATAGATGTTTTATTTCCAGATTAGACGGTTTAGAGTTAGAGAGGGAAAACATATATAGACACCCTTCTTTGTATGTTGTAACATAATCCAGAAATTGGGAAGCATTCAAGAGAGGAGAGTTGACAGAGAACTTTGCGGAGAACACCTATGTACATATTTGAATTAATAGAAGAGAGTCTTTGATTCAAACTCATGTCTGGTGTTGTTTCTCTATGTATGTTGTTTATGTGCTCTTGAATGTATGTTTTCTGGTTATGCTTTTGCTTTGTATATGCTGTGCATGTGATTTCAGAGTTTGAAATTGAAGTCTGTGAAGGAAGAGAATGAGTTTCAGTTGTTTCTCTATCTGAGCCAGGAGATTCCTGCATAGAGTGTAGTTGAATTCATCCGCAAGGAGTGCGTCGATGAAGGCTCAGTAGTTTGACTGTTGTTCTCATTCGCCCAGAAGTAGATTTTAGTTGTTGAAGCCGTGAAAGAAAGGCACAGGCCGAAGAGGAAGAAGTCTCAGTTGTGAATCTGAGCGAGGAGCCAAGGACTGCTGCTGCAGGAAGTGGGTAGAGTCTGAAGGATTCAACACTTGAGAAGTTGTTGAATGCCAAGTGCGAGGAGAGCGTACGAATCCATCTGGAGGAGTCGGAGTGGGAGAAATCTCAGAAGGTTTAGCGCCTTTGTAATATCGTGAAAGAGAGCCCAGGGAGTTGGGTTGAGGAAGGTTTCGAGCAGGAGCTGCAAGCACAGGCTTGGAGAATAAGTCTCGGTAGAAGCACGTAGTCACTCTCAAGAAATCCTCAAAGAGGAAGAGTCGATGGCCAGGATTCGCAGGAAATATTGGCGAAGTCCCGACCGCCATCAGATCTTGGAATAGTTGCGTAGGTTTTAGGCCTGGAGGAGCAAGGAAGACCCCAGAGATTCAGAGTTTGGGATATCGAGGTTTCCATGGTTGGGGAACTCTTATAGGATGAAATCGTGACTAGCGATTTCTCGATGTGATCGGAGCCGTTGATCCGCCAGACGCGTGTCCAAGGATCTAGAAGAGTCGACATTCAGTGTTTTGGGACTTCCAAAGGCAAGGAAACCGTTGCAATAGAAATCGCGATCCCGCAGTACTCGATCGAGTGTTGAGGAGATGGTGACGTGGGGACAGAGGTCACACGTGCATCAGGGTTCGGTAATTCAGGATTCTCGGTGTTGTGAGTTCTGCCGCTGGAGGAGTCGCGAACTCCGAAACGCGATGGTCAAGCAGGACAGGTGTTGATAGATCAGGGTCCGGGCATTTGTAAGTCCCGTGAAATTCGACCACGGGAATCACGATACCCCGATACGCGATTTCTCGACGGGATTGAAGCCTGTAGCGGGGGACAGGTGTCGAAAACTAAGCCTTGTTGTGTGGTGGACGCCAAGTGGCATCGAAAACCGGGAATTGGGGATTTTCAAGGTAAGAGGTCTACAACCTCGTGAAGACCAATTTCCCGACGGAGCAATCGCCGACAAGAGGAAAGGAGCACGGGCGAACATTCATCGGGTTTCAAGGATTGTGAGACCCGAGCGTAGGACTCGCGATCGCGCGAGGTCCGATGTCCCGATAGGATAAAGGGAGTTCACCACGAGCATTATGTGGGTACAGGAAACTCCCGGTAAGGGGGTTGAAGATTATTTTAGCTCTTCGGGCCAGTGAAAAGGAAGGTCCTGGTGGAAGCGGGACGTGCAGGTGGCACGTACTACATTAAGTGGTATCAGAGCAGGGTTAACTCTTTGTTTCTGCGACAGAGAGAGGAGAAAATTCACCATGCTGCCCATAAGAGAGAGGCAATCGCCTGATCCGGAAGACAGGGATGTGCGAAGAAGAGGTAGGCCGGCAAGGAATCCAGAGATGGAGAGGTAGATACACGATCTCAGAGCGAGATTGGAAGATATGGAAGCAGCGCAGAGATGCACAGCAAATCCTGGAGATCTAAGTGACTCCGAAGGCGAAGCTGAAGCTGAACAACAAGGAGAAGTTGCAGCCGAAGATGCAGCCAATGAGCGGTTAATTAAGGCTATCGCTCGGATGAGTTCAAAGACAAGAATGGACATTCCAACTTATGAAGGAAGTCTGGATGCAAAAGAGCTGTTAGATTGGATTNTGGAAGCAGCGCAGAGATGCACAGCAAATGCTGGAGATCTAAGTGACTCTGAAGGCGAAGCTGAAGCTGAACAACAAGGAGAAGTTGCAGCCGAAGATGCAGCCAATGAGCGGTTAATTAAGGCTATCGCTCGGATGAGTTCAAAGACAAGAATGGACATTCCAACTTATGAAGGAAGTCTGGATGCAGAAGAGCTGTTAGATTGGATTAGAGCTCTTGACACCTACTTCGATTATGAGGATATCGAAGAGGACAAAAAGGTAAGGCATGCTGTCATGAAATTAAAGGGACATGTAGCATTATGGTGGGACGAGCTTCAGGCAGATAGACGTTCCAAAGGGAAAAAAAAGATCAAAAGCTGGGATCGAATGATTGCAAAGATGAAGGCAAAATTCATCCCAAGGGATTATCAGATCACACTGTTCAGGAGAATGCAGAACCTGAGACAGAAGTTGATGACGGTAAAGGAGTATACCGAAGAATTTTACAAGCTCAATATCAGAGCAGGTCATCGGGAGAGCGATGATGAGAAAGTTTCCAGGTATATGAATGGCCTGAGGTATGAAATTCAGGATGAATTAAGTTTGGAAACCATCTGAACAGTTGAGGATGCTTACCAAATGGCATTGAAGGCAGAAGAAAAGCTGAGCCGTAAGCAAAGTCAGAGAGGGCGAGGCAGGAGTCAGCCCAGGGGCAAGACAGTTGCCCAGGAGAAATATCAGAAGCCCAAGGAGGAATGGGAGAAGCCTCAGGGTAAGGTTGAGAGAGGGGGAAGTTCTCAGCGAGACCAGCATGTTGAACAACAAAGGAAGCAGACAGGACAGAGTGGAGGATAAGCTGATGCTAATACTTTTCCTCGTACCAGAGGTAGAGGAAGAGGCTGAGGTGGAGTTATCACATGCTATACATGTGGGAAGAATGGGCATAAAGCAGTTGATTGTCTAGATAGGAAGACAGATAAAGGAGAAGCTCATATCGTCGAGGCACAAAGGCGAGCTGCTGAAGCAGAAGACGCAGAAGACGGAAGGTCTTTGATTATGCGAAAAGTTCTCGTTACACCCGAGAAGGAGGTGGAGGACACAACTCAGAGAAGCAGACTGTTCAGAACTGCATGCAAGACCAAGGACAGGAAATGTAAGGTCATTGTAGACAGCGGAAGCACCGATAATCTTGTTTCAACCGAGATGGTTGAGAAATTAGAGCTGGAGATGACTGATCACCCGAGTCCATATAAAGTATCATGGCTACAGAAGGGACATCAGGTGAGTGTCACTAAACAATGCTTAGTTGACATTAAAATAGGAGGATATAATGACAAGATTTTATGTGATGTCATTCCTATGGATGTTTGCCATTTACTGCTGGGAAGACCATGGCAGTATGAAAGAAACGTAATTCATGATGGGAAAATGAATATTTATATCCTGGAGAAGAATGGGAGAACGCACATGTTACTTCCGATAAAAGATAACCAGGTAAAACCAGAAGTAAACAACATGATACTTCTCATGACTGGGAAGGAACTTCTGGCAGAAGTAAAGAAGAAGGAAGATCCACAATTCGTTGTGGTCAGAAAACCTAAGATCATTTTGACGAGCACAAGAGTGGACGATTTGCTGGAAGAAATTCAGGAACTGTTGGAAGAGTTCGCTGACATTGTGGTAGACGAATTACCTCATTCGTTGCCGCCAATGAGGAGCATAAGTCATCACATAGACCTTGTACCGGGAGAAAGTTTACCAAACAAGGCTGTGTACAGGTTGACGCCTCAAGAGAATGAGGAGGTCAAAAGGCAGGTACAGGAACTGCTGGATAAAGGACTGGTTAGGGAAAGTTTGAGTCCGTGTGCCGTTCCAACGGTACTTAGCCCAAAGAAATATGGAGGCTGGAGAATGTGTACAGACTCCAGAGCCATTAACAAGATCACCATTAGGTATAGGTTCCCATTGCTGAGAATGGATGACTTGATGGACTGTTTGAGTGGAGCAGAATTTTTTTCAAAAGTTGATTTGAAAAGTGGATACCATCAGATTTGCATGAGGGAAGGCGACGAGTGGAAGACAACCTTCAAAACCAATGAAGGGTTGTATGAATGGCTAGTCATGCCGTTTTGTTTGACGAATGCACCGAGTACATTCATGAGGCTGATGAATGAAGTGATAAAAGAGTTCATTGGTAAGTTTGTCATTGTTTATTTAGATGACATATTGATTTTTAGCAAATCAAGGGAGGACCATTTGAAGCATTTAGCTGCAGTAATGAGAAAGCTACAGCAAGAGAAGCTACTGATCAATGTGAGAAAATCTTCATTTATGAAGAAAGAAATCATTTACTTGGGGTTTGTCATATCGGAAAACAAATTAAAGATGAATCCAAGGAAAGTGGAGGTAATTAAAAATTGGCCATCACCAAGAAATGTTTTTGAGGTGAGAATTTTTCATGGACTGGCGAGTTTCTACAGGAAACTCATCAGGAATTTTAGTGGAATCAGCGCAGCAATGATGGACACAGTCAAGAAAAGACATAAATATTTTCATTGGGCTGAGGAGGCAAAAAAGAGCTTCAATCTGTTGAAGCGAAAGATCACCGAACAACCGGTGTTAGTGTTGCCAGATTTCATGAAGACATTTCAAGTGAAATGTGATGCAAGTGGCTTTGCCATAGGAGTAGTCTTGAGCCAGGAGGACAGACCAATTTCATATTTCAGTGAGAAGCTGGATGAGGCAAAGGTGAAATACTCCACATATGATAAAGAATTTTATGCCATCATACAAGCATTGAAAAAATGGAGGCATTACTTGATCCCAAAAGAATTTGTTTTGTATAGTGATAATCATGCATTACAGTTTGTAACTCAGCAGGAGAAGCTGAACCAAAAACATGCAAAATGGGTAGAGTATATGCAAAATTTTACATTTGTAATTAAACACATTTCAGGGACTGCTAACAAAGTGGCTGATGCTTTGAGCAGGAAGTGTTTGTTTCTGCAGGAGTTCCGAGTCAAAACATTGGGTTTTGAAAATCTTAGGGACATGTATGCAGGTGATGCAAACTTTGCAGAGTCATACGAGGCAGCTGAGAATCCAGTTCTCAAAGACAGAAGCCCATGGAGGGATTACATGATTCAGAATGGACTGTTGTTCAGAGGAAACCAGTTATGCATTCCGAATTGCTCCATGAGGGAGAACCTGCTAAACGAGAAGCACAACGGTGGATTAGTAGGGCACTTTGGCCATGATAAGACATTCACAAAGCTGAGCCAAGCATATCTTTGTCCGAAGATGCGAACAGATGTCAGGAAGTTTGTTGACAGGTGCAGAATTTGTCAGCATTCGAAGGGCAGAAAGCAGAACGCAGGTCTTTATCAATCGTTACCCATACCGGAGAGGCCATGGGAGGTAATTAGCATTGATTTTGTATTGGGTTTGCCGAGGACGCAAAGAAGACATGATTCGATCTTTGTGGTGGTTGACAGGTATTCAAAGATGGCACATTTTATTCCGTGTCAGAAGACCAGTGATGCGACTCACATCGCAAACTTGTTTTTCAAGGAGATTGTTAGACTTCATGGTTTACCCAGAAGCATTGTATCGGACAGGGATACAAAATTTATCAAACATTTCTGGAGGACACTTTGGAAGAATATGGGAACTGATTTAATGTTCAGTTCAGCCTATCATCCACAGAAAGATGGGCAGACAGAAGTGGTCAACAGAAGTCTAGGAGACCTGCTGAGGAGTTTAGTGATGGAACACCACAGTAGTTGGGAAAGTGTGTTGCCACAGGCAGAGTTCGCTTACAACGATTCATTGAATCGAAGCACAGGGAGAAGTCCGTTTGAGATAGTATACGAAAAACAGACAAAAGGTGTTTCAAAGCTGAGGGATTAGGAACAAATCATGACAAAGAGCACAAGCGCTGAAGAATTTGCAGAGGGGATGCAGGATCTTCACAGCAGGGTGAAGCAGCGATTGACAGAATCAAACCAGGAATATAAACGCAGAGCAAATCAACATCGAAGACAACTTCAATTTCAGGTTGGCGATCTAGTTCTGGCACATCTGAGGAGAGAAAGGTTCCCAAGGGGAACATACAATAAGCTGAAGATGAAGAAAATTGGGCCATGCAGAGTCCTGAAGAAGTTGGGAGAAAATGCTTATGAGATTGAATTGCCAGATGAGATCGGAATATCTTCGACATTCAATGTCTCAGACTTATATCCATATAAGGCTGAGGAAGCAGTAGCTGGAAGTGATGAACAACCAGAGGTTCAATGGCAGAAGCAGATGCCGATTGCAGAAAAGCCATAGATGGAGAGTATACATGATAAAAGGGTGAGCAAAAGAACCAGACAGAAGCAATACTTCGAGTATCTGGTGAAATGGAAGAACCATTCAGTGGAGGATGCCAATTGGGAAATAGACGCAGTGATTTTGAAGCATGGACAGACCGTGCAGAAGCTCATGGACAAGAGCCCATGAAAGTTTTCAAGCCGAGGAGTATGATGCAGGAGCATCACGACTACCAAAGCTGGCGTGGAGCCAACGCATGTGTTTTTAAACACATGACATATAAGCTTGATGACTTTTTGAATTTTCATTAAAGATGAAGCACCATATCCTTCAAGGAAACATTTATAAAGGAGCGCCTGTTGTATTGTTGTTGGTCTCCAGTTTTGATCATGTTTTTGCTTATATTATATTCCAAAGACCTCCATCTCTATACCTAGTACCACCCCTTTTGGCCTTGTTTTGACATAATTGACATCTCCCTACCACTCAATGGGGCTACTTAAGGTATCTTTACGTTTCAAGCTATTTTTATGCATTTTGATGCTTTAAATTGATATTGAAACTAATGTCGCTTGGGTTAGGTACCACTTCTATTTTTGGAACAGGATTGCCAGTACCAGGTACCAACTCGTACCCCGTGGAGATACCAATGAAGCCGCTCAACATCTGTGCGTTATGGTCAGAATGGGAGACAGAGAGATTCACATGACAGATGGAGTCATCGCTCATATGATGATGGAAGGCACAATGATAGAAGTGAGTCGTTATATTTCATGATTCACACTTTGTGACACTACGTGTCACGAAGATGTGAAGACTGTTTAAAACTTGATTTCAAGCTATTTTCGGATCAGGGATCCATTTGGACTTRTGTATTTTTTCTTTAGACTTTTATGGAGGAGGATCTATATATAACCAGAGGATCACTCCTAATAAACGGTTGGGTTATGKTATGTTATATCGTGAGCACATGTTTTTGAATACAAACTGTTGTTGCGTTATGTTACTCGAATGGTATACGATTTGAATATTTTCTTCTGAGTTAATGGAGCGTGAAGTTTACACACTGTTTGCATAGCATGATTGAGTAGTTCTGGTTCTTTCCTTCGGCGTTTGTACCTTTTGGTTGGGCCCGCCAAACAGGTGCAAGTCGCTGCTGTTCTTGCATTAAATTTAGATTATTTCAGTAGCATAGTAATTGCTTGCATGTTAGTTTATTGAGTATTGGAATTAACTGTTCAGAACATTGATTGATTATTCTTCATTGTATCATCCTCATCATAGTAATATCTTCTACAGTGATGAGTATTGAAAGCATGATTGATTCCTGTAGGATTTGAAGCGTGAATTAGAATAGCTATGTTCCCAGTTTCCAATTTGAACGAAGATTAAAGTAAATGCGAGCTTGAATATACTTTGTTGTGGTTAGGATAGTTAGTTACTCTGTTTTGTTAGATAGTTAGGCTACTCTGCTCTGTTAGATAATTAGGTTGCAATTAACTTAGGGGAAGCTTTCAGTACCAGTAGGGTACGTAGAGTAGTTCTTTATCTTTCCTGTAGACAGAGTTGGATTTGTTTTTCAATGTTTAGATTAAAATAATATTTCTGTGATAGATAGAAATAGTGTTGATAGATGATTAAATATAGTGGTAGACAGTCTTGTGAAATTACAGTAGAGCAGAAATAGAAGTACCAGCACTCAAGCATAGAACTGTTTCTCTTTTGATGAATTAAATGGGAAATGATAAGTTTCAAGATAGTCATTAAGATTCAGTTTCTCAGAGTGAGTTTATGTTTTCTTCTAAGGATAGTATTTAGATAGGAATTATCTTACCCACACATACGGTGTAGCAACTCTAAGTTTACTTACCCTGGTTTGACAATTTAGTGTTTCGGGTCATTTAAATCTTCAATTTAGCAGCCTGACATTTTTGGCGCCGTTGTCGGGGAGCTGTTTAAAAGGTAAGTTAGATAGTTGTCTTGATTAGTTTTAGAATGCACTTAGTTTGGTGTGGCATGTTAGTAGGTTGATAGTAAGAGGAGCTGTGGAAACAAAAAGGGTGAAAACCGACATATCAGTTATCACAGGTACTCCGAAACTCAATCTTAGTTTCTTTTCTTTCATTTAGTATGACTTCATGAGAAATAGAGATCCTAGAGGTAGGTTTAGGAGAAATATAAAACCACAAAAAGAAGAAGAAACCTCCACCCAAAAAGCAATAGAAACTGAGACTAAAATTCTGGCTGAGGAAACCGTAGAACAAAACCTAGAACTAGGAAACACCATACATCAGCAAACTCAAAATCTTGGTGATCCAGCCCTAGATGACATAGTTGATCCAGAGAAAATACAAGATCTTCTCAGGAACCCTAACTCTATAGTTTCACAGATAACAACTACAACTGTGGGATCAAAGGCCATAGGATCCTCAAAAGGACCAATAGGATATAACACCGCTGATAGAAAGAATCCA
>JASDQU010313223.1:0-10567 GCA_032191745.1 Picea mariana | reverse complement strand
AGTCCCCCCTTAACACCTTTTCATTCTAATTCTTCGTTGACTTAGGCTTAAGTGACTTTTCCTAAGTATTTTGGCTTAATTCATCGTTTAGCCGTTAATTCCTCCTTATTTCTCCATCTTGTTCCCTGTTTGTGCCTGACTATAGTCTACGGGAACATATAGACTACTAAGTCACGCCCTGCTGGCCTACTCTTGGGAACGGGACATCACAATGTGGTGAAGGGATGTCCAGACATAGGGGTAGAGTGAGAGATAGGGATGCATGATATTACCTGTGGGTGCCTTTGTAGAAGGCGAGCTGTACCCGTCATGGATGCAATTTTTTCCAAGCCCTTTATTGCCTTTATTCTTTTCTTTTCTTTGTTTGCTTTTTCTTTTTTTATTTCAAGGACTAACTAGAGGACACTGCCTTGGCGTGGTGACCAGAGCTGACAGTGTTACCCACAAGTACTTTCACAGAGATAATAAGGTTGGCTCGTGATGAGACCCCCTTTCCTTTGGCCATGCAACCAAAGGTCACTGCCCTGGCGTGGTAACCAGATAGTGGCAATGTCATGCTGTTAGGTACCCATGAACAGAATAGGCTGGCTCGTGATGAGACCCCCTATCCTCTTGGCTAGGTCTTGTTTTTGTTATTTTTCTTTGGGTCCCTCTTATTGCTTGCTGAGAGGCTTTTTATTGCCTTCTCGGGGATCCCTGGGCGAGGCATCTCTAGGTTTCATTCTTTATGGCTTTTATCTTTTACCAATTGCTTTTACCTTCTGGGCCTTTAGCCCCTTCTTCCCACGAGATAAGGTGCAACCCTACAAATAGATCATCCTAATGCCTAGACTAGGGGAATGGGACAGATGAGCGGGAGATAAGATGAAAAAATGATGATATGATGGGAACGGACGATGGCTCTTTAGAAATCCCCCCGATGGAAAACCAAAACCTATGGGTACAGGCTTGCTAGGACACCCTGTCAATGCCCCCAACCATGGTCAAGTGGGTTAATGTAAGATTCAAGTAGTTGTCAGAAATAAAAGGAGTAAGATGCATATATCTAAAGGTTATAATGATCAAAAGTGACACATACCATGATACTTGGACCAATTACCTCATGGAGCAAAGAGCCTTCTCCGAATCAAGGCCAGGCCGATGGTGATGGATGCTGTCACTGCTGACAAGACGAGTCTAATGAAAGAGAAGAAAGATGGGCCCTCCAAGGCTATGCTTAGGTCAATCCTGCTCTCGGTACTCCATGTCTAGGACCTGTGGGCCTCGAGACATGATCTCCTAGTTATCCCATGAAATCGGGGATAACAGGTACCATTGGGAAACCTATAATACTATTGAGTAGCTAACGCAAGTAGCGCATCCCCCAGACTGAAACCTTCATGGTAATGCAGTGGCTAAGCCTATCACCAATGTATGCTTCCCTAGGAAATATTTGATTCTTCTTTCCAAAAATTTAGTTCCCAAGTCTCAATCATAGAATCCTACAATTCCTAGCTCAAGGGGTATAGGAGGAAGTGGTAAATGGTCATGTTCAATGATAGATAATCATTCTCCAAGGGGATCAATTTTTTCCCAAATTGTGCTCCATGAGGATTCATTGTGTTAGCACACTCCCAAAACAAATCTGTTTCAAGAGGGCTTCTAAGAATGTGTTTTCGTCCATTAAAAGAGACTCATTGGACTTGTTATCACACAATCCCTCACTTCTTGAGATAAAGTCCTAAAGCTCGAGTGTGATCTTGGTGAAACTAAGAGGGAGGCCATTGTCACCTCACGAACCCTCTTCTACACTTTAGGCTAGCTGTCTTCCAGCTCAAAGGGGGCTTCCCTAGGATAGGATTGCTGAGATTTAGGGCAATGAATTCCAAGGTGATATAAGGAGTAAATCAAGCAAAATGGTTTTGTACTTGATTCAGATAATAAGGGTGATGGAAGTACCAGAATCTAGTGCCTTTTCCTTGGGCACATGGGATCAACTAAGGCTCCTCATTCAAAAACTACAAGTGGAACCAAAACGAAACGATAATTAGGGAAGTCCACTACATACCCTAATAGATTGAAATATCCCTGATCTAGTTGATCTGGATATTTACTATGGATCTAGTGTTCTGTCTCACAAATCTGATACTCTGGGGGTTTTTGAATGCGTTTTATTTTCAGATCTGATACTCTGGGGGGTTATGGATGTGTTTTAGTTATGTGATTGAAATGTTTTGTGGTTGTTGCATGTGCATGTTATACATTATGGTTTAAACAATTATATATATGATGCATGCGGAAATAAGGAACATCAACCGCCCAATAACATGTATTATGAGATTCAAGCATGGAAATACAATGAAATACTGGAAATGTAGAAGATAGTCATCAGTTAGATCTCATGGATCGTCACTGGAATACAAGCAAATAACATAAAATACCCGTGATCAGAAGACGAAGGCAGATCTGATGCATGCACAAATAGATCGGCAAAATCAGTGGTTCCGGAGAAGCACGGTAACCGCTACAAATTGGAAAACTCGTTCAGAAGGCTATACCTGTCGGAATGAGCTGGAAACTGTCCCAATAGAAGCGCCCTGGCCTCTAGACTGATCCTGGTGACTGTCGGATGGCAAATCTGTCCTCTGATGCTCTGGATCTCATCCCCTGGGGGTTTGCGCACCTCCTGGGCTCTCTGGATGCATACAAATGATTTCACCAACGGAATCGACTGATATAGGACTCAAAATGTTTGCTCCGACAAATGTGAAATTGGGTCGAAAGGGTTTCCCCAGTTCTTCTCTGATGCTTCGTCTATAACCCCAACTGTCCTTGCAAAAGAGTTGCGTCCTAGATGGCTGAATGATGCGCTCTGAAGGATCCCACCGTCCGAATCTGATGGGAAGTGGCTCAATCTATGTGCCCTGGCTGGATATCAACTGGGTCGGAAGGAAACTGCAATCCGAGCTCTGATCTCGTGCAGCTACACAAACCCTCTATCTGACCTTGCGCCCTCACTGGCTGAGCTGCGCAACACTGCAAACTGGATACTCCTGAATAGCACGGTGAAATACCTGGATGGTATCTCCGATGGGCTAGGGTGTGTCTCTCAACACCGAAACCGGTCAATGGTGGTGGTTTCCTCCAGAAATCCCACAAAATAGTAGAAGTCGAATCTCTTCCTGCTCTGGGAACTCTCAACATCAAATCATAACAATGCATAATGAATTAGGTTGCTTTACCCTTCCTTTATAGCTTCCAGAAACCCTAATTTGTTGTTGACCTTTTCCCTCCAAGTGACTTTTACTTTATTTTATTATTCCTTGATTAAATCACTTAATTAATTAAGTAATTAACCATTTTACCTCTAAAAAGTGATTTATCCATCCTGATGGCTTCTCCGGCCACTGAAAGTCACTTGTCATCATCTTATCCTGTAATGCTCTTCCTCCCGATTCCAATGAGCTATTACACTAAGAGGTTTCTCCAAGTAATATGCCCATTATGACCTTAGTGAATTTAATTAAGATATGACCCATAATAACTCAAAATTACGGAAATCGTCGGAAAGCAACAAAACCAAAGCCCAATTGTGCAGAATGGATCCTGATGATGAATGATACAAGTTGGGCCCAAATAAACCCCTCACTATCTCACGAACTCTCTTTCACCCCTATCTAGCTACTCGGGTAGGCATAACACTCTGAAATGTTGTAATGTTATAATGTCCCAAAATGGGGACATTACAGTCCTCCCTGCCAGAATATTGCTTGTCCTCAAGCAATAACTGAATCCAACTACATATGATACTGGGGTCGCATATCCACCTGTGTGACATGTTATCGCACAATTTGTAGCTAGGTCAACTGGCTAGAAGGTAGAGGCCAAACTGGCGTAACAGGAACCTACCCCACCCAATGTCACCACAATGGGGAGGTTCTTTCTATTTAGGGAGGTTAGCCCAGGGGAGACGTCCCCAGTAACCTAGGGTTTTGAAGAGGCCAAAGTATAAAGGTGAAAGTGAGAGTTCCTCCTCACAGGTTACCACCAAGGTCAGATAGTCCGGCTAAACAGCCAATAAAGAAGTGTATGCCCAAATGAGAACACCTGCCCGGAACAAGACAATAGCAAAATAATATATGCAGGCTATAATTCAGTGGGTTAGTACTTCATGTAACTATCTGACATCAATATGTAAGGAATGTAAAACAACAGATATTAATGAGATCAATGTTTTATCAATTTAGCAATGGAGAATATCAATTCATCAATAGCTATTGAGATGATGTAACCAACAATGTATTTAATCAATCTTTTACTCAATAAATGCTTTCAACCATCATCTATTTGCTTATCATCAAAAGGTGCTGCGTCAAGATGGAATAACCAAGTATGACGTCAGCCTAGTTAGGGTTAGTTAGGGTTTCAAATTTAAAAGTTTTAAGAGGTTGTTTGAGCACTATCACTTCAACGTTGTGGATCTAAGATCAGTGCCTAGGGGTAGATGGAGTCAAATAAGGAGAGGACGCAAGGTTGAAGGGATAAAGGGCTAAGGTCAAGAGGCAAGGGTTCTAAGTTGCTGCAAAGGCAGGGCCCTAGAATCAAAATCCTAGGGGAAAGAGGCTCACTTCGGTGTTGCTTAAGCAAGACCTCATGCTCTTTCGTCCTTCCTTAGGTCAAACTCGGCAAAACGGCTAGCACAAAAGATAAGTTAAAACAAGAGAATGAGGTGAGGGAGAGTGTTGCAATGGCAAGGCTCTATCACCAAACCCTAGAAGATGGACGACCCTAGGTGTAAATAACCTATGCCTGGGACGTCCCCTCCTTCTTAACTTCTAAAAGCACAGCTAGCACAAGGGGAAGAAGTGAAAAGAGTGTAGCAAAGGCTAGGCTCTTCCTTCCTTCTTCAATGGCGGAATATTTCTCTTTTAGGGGACATGAAACAAGGACCTACTTGTGTGCTTGTCACCTAGGGTTTTAAATCAACAAATTTTATAAATAAATGCAATAATACAAGCCTACAACCATCCAATTAAGAAGTTTTGCAGAAAATAAGCTTACATATCATGAAGAAATAGCAATGCAAACCATAGTTGTAAACCTTCCTTCAAGAGAAATGCCAAATATGCCAAGAAAATCCTTCCTTCAACAAGTGCGCCTCACTTAAAAGATGAAATACCCAAACTAGGGCGCAAAAATCAGACCTCACAAGAGAGTGAGTTGTGTGTTGTATCAAAATGAGGTAAAAACTCCTCAATATATACTGTATCATGACCTCTAATTAAAATTAGGTCATTAAAAATAGTCGACAAGGCTACAAACCAAAATCATACTGTTTTTACATTAAATTGTTAAATCAAAGCCCTAAATGAGCATAAACAAGACGTCAAGCCCTACTGAGGGAGACGTTAGCCCTTTTAGAGCAAAATGCAGCACAAATGACAAAATATTGGCCCTCTTTGGGCCTTCCAATCATGCCACATGTGCTAACTGCCCTGTCAAATTGCCATATGCTGAAGGTGACGTCAATGGCTCCTAGGTGACGTCCTGGGCCATCAAAGGGAAACGGTCCACCTGAAGTGGGTCAACCCCCCTGGGCTGGGCTCAGCCAAAGTGTCCCGGATGGAACGTCCTTCTTCTTCTCAGGTGCAAAAGCTCAATCAAGCACTGTCCTGTCTCTGCCCCTGATGGGGTCCCAACAACCATCTGATGGGCTCTTCAGCGCCATGGAGGTCCGAACTAATCATCTCCCCATGTGTACCAGTCCAACTGGTACCTGTTCGTCGGGCATGGTCCTGCACATCAAAAACTTCGCCCTCCATGGGCTCATTAGTCACAAGGATCATAACAATGTTAATCACGTCTCATCATTAATATTATCAAACATAGGCATAAAAACCCTGATATATCATCCAATAGCTCAAAGATATTACAAAGACCTACAATACAAGGCTGAAAAAAAAGACAAGACACCCTATTGGGCTAGTATCCATAAGGAAAGGAAAGTCTCCAAGGGGTATCATCCAAGCCATGTAAAACGAGGTGATGTGGATAAGGGATGTCCAGACATACGGGTAGAGTGAGAGACAGGGATGCATGATATTACCTGTGGGTGCCTTTGTAAAAGGCGAGCTGTACCCGTCATGGATGCAAATTTTTCCAAGCCCTTTCTTGCCTTTATTCTTTTTTTTCTTTATTTGCTTTTTCTTTTTTATTTCAAGGACTAACTAGAGGACACTGCCTTCGCGTGGTGACCAGAGCTGACAGTGTTACCCACATGCATTTTCACAGAGATGATAAGGTTGGCTCGTGATGAGACCCCCTTTCCCTTGGCCATGCAACCAAAGGTCACTGCCCTGGCGTGGTAACCAGATAGTGGCAATGTCATGCTGTTAGGTACCCATGAACATAATAGGCTGGATCGTGATGAGACCCCCTATGCTCTTGGCTAGGTCTTGTTTTGTTACTTTTCTTCGGGTCCCTCTTGTTTCTTGCTGAGAGGCTTTTTATTACCTTCTTGGGGATCCCTGGGCGAGGCATCTCTAGGTTTCATTTTTATGGCTTTTATCTTTTACCAGCTGCTTTTACCTTCTGGGCCTTTAGCCCCTTCGTCCCACGAGATAAGGTGCAACCCCACAAACAGATCATCCTAATGCCCGGACTAGGGGATGGACAGATGAGCAGGAGATAAGATGAAAAAGTGATGATATGATGGGAGCGGACGATGGCTCTTCAGAAATCCCCCTGGTGGCAAACCAAAACCTATGGGTACAGGCTTGCTAGGACACCCTCTCAATCCCCTCAGCAATGGTCAAGTGGGTTAATGTAAGATCCAAGCAGTTGTTAGAAATAAAAGGACTAAGATGCATATATCTAAAGGTTATAATGATCAAAAGTGACTCATACCATGATACCTGGACCAATTACCTCATGGAGCAAGAGCCTTCTCCGATACAAGACCAGGCCGATGGTGATGGATGTTGCTGCTGCTGACAAGACGAATCTGATGAAAGAAGAGAAGAATGGGCCCTCCAGGGCCATGCTCAGGTCAATCCTGCTCTCGGTACTCCATGTCTAGGACCTGTGGGCCTCGAGACATGATCTCCTAGTTATCCCTAGAAATCGGGGATAACATGACTCAAGGTAGACTCCCCTCAAGATGTGTTCTCTCCAAGTGCTCACCATGCATGACACCCACATGCTCCTGATGAGTAGAATGATCAATGGCCAAAGAATATCAGTCAAGTCCCCGAGCAACCACTCTACTCGAAACTCAACTCCATCAAACGCTGAACTACCAAGAACTCTAATCCCTGGATCCCATATTAGAATGTGAACTACAATGCCCTATGGAGTATAGTTCTGTAAGATATCAACACCATGAGTCTCCTACAAATAACACATGGCCTCATGCCGAAATGGGTCTATCCTATCAAACCATACCAAACAAAACACGACCCCCACCGACTGAACATGTTGTTGCCATAGTGAGGTACTAGAAGACCGCAACGAATCACTAGCCAGTGACGTGCTCTCCCCAATAGTGAAACTCAATGGAAAATCGAAGTGACTTCCCCCTGCAAATGTCCGCTCGTCTCCATCAGTCAATGAAATGCCCATACCTATGATCCCAGGGTCGCATGCTAGTCTCTAGCAGGGACCATCATGTTGATGTTGCTCTACTCTAATCATGATTGTTTGCTCAAAGTATCCATACTGGACCCTCCACTCCTGGATCCTCATAAGATGAAACAAACTTTTGACCCAATGGACTCCCGGATCCTATGTCAAATTTGGAAGTTCATCACTTCCAATCCCCACTAACTGTTGATGTGCCCTACTGGTAACTGTCGAAATCCCTCCACCCTCATCCCAATGAGAGTCTGAATATGTAGAAACCTCTGAGATATCCTTTGTCCCATGGCCTAGGATACTCTCCATCATGCCTAGGGCCTCAATTGTCTGCCCCTAATGATCCACCCCTATCCTGTTGTATGCGATCAAGACACTCCTGTTAGGTGGTCTCAGCCTACCAACTCTCCATGTCCCCTGCCACTGTCTAGCACCCCCTGTGTTGTTGTCAATGATAAAAGTATCGGGAAAGGCTACCATAAATATTTGCAACCAACTGTAGGACTGGAAAGTATCATATGCTTTGGTCAATCCCAAGGACTTGACCAAAAGCTCGTCCACCCACACGCATGGTAAATAATCGCCTGTACTCATAACTGAACACCAACCATCGGGTGCAACAATAGGTATCTCCACAAACTGAGGGTCAATCATTCTCCATCCATCATCACTCACACAACTGCTGCTACCGTGAAGGTGATCTCCCAGATCTATATACTGCTGCAAGAGAGAGGAATCTCCATGCTCTACTAAGTACATCTCCTCCCTGCAATCCAGTGCGTCCCCCTGAATCCCACTGTGCACGTCTGTATGTCTATGTGAACTACCACTCATCACTATATGCCCTTGCATCCTCATGTGATCTCTTGTATACACCTGCAACATCATGGATCCTGGGTGTACTACTGGGTCATTATCTACATGAAGGTCAACCAATCCTGGAACACAAATGGAAGTGTCCTCATAACTGCCCCTAGCTCTGGAATCCCCATGTGTATGTGTGTGCCCAACTGTCTCAACACCGCTCGTGAAGGGTGGTCCCTGTGGCCTATGGACATCCTCCCGCGTCTCTGGATCATATCTCTCCATACTCATCAGTGATCTTGGGTACTCATCATGCTCCTCCCTCAACTGGTGCTTCACTGCTAAACCACCAACATCCTCTTGCAATGTGGCTGAGGGATATATCTGACTCTCTATTGAAATAGATGTAGTGGATATCTGTCTAATTTCCTCAAGGAGCTCCTTTGATCTGGACTCTGATTCCTAAAGGGTTGTCTGTGTGCCTTCCAAGAATCTTTGTATGCTCACCAACTTATGGGTGAGTCGATCCACCTCAATCCCCAACTCCCTCAGTGCCTTGTGATACTTCTCACCAACCTCCAATAGGTAATCCCTATCCATCAACAACTGTTGGTAGTCGGCCCTCATCACAATCACTCTCTCCCTGAGTGTATGGAAGTCATTAATGACAAGTCCCCCATTTGAACTATCCTGTGCCATCGAGGTCCTCCAACAATAACCTGCCACCAATGCATGTGTATCATCAATGCATCTAGTGGCTTCCATGATCATGTCCTCATTAACTCTCAATTGTCCTGCCAAGTGTTGTGACTCCTGATCACAATCCTGTTGAGGTGCTACCTCATGCCTCTCACTGCTAGTGTCAACAATGGAATCCCCAACAACACACTCCTTAAAATATAAGGCACTGAATTGCCCACTGTCCCCTGTGCTACTAAGTCCTCCTATATGCCACTGCACGCCATCACCAACTGCGACCCCTATCTGACTCGCACTGTATCCTGTATGGGCAACTGTATCCTGCTGTGCACTCACCCTATTAATATCATCTGCGCCTAGAACCCGTACAGATGTGTTCGGACCCGTGCTATGGTCATCCCGACCAATAAGGAGTGCATCCTCATCACTGTAGATCGATCCTGGGAGTAAGTGTCCCAACAAGTTGTCGATCTCCACAACCTGGTCCATCAATGGAATCTCTAAGAGTAGTGACTCACTCTCCTCATACTGATAGGTATGTGTAAGGTCAACTATCTCCAAGCCATACCTCTCCTCTTGGATTTGCAGATCCATATGTTCCTTGTGTACAATCCCCACACAAGGTTCCTCTACCATATTAGGAATGCCACTGATATCCCCATGTGTCGTGGCTAGCATAGGTGACTGAGAAGATGAAAAATGTAGCTTGCTCATCATAGGAAGCTCATCATCCTCCATACATGACTTCCTGGAAGCCATGTCTACACCCATAGGTAGGTCATCCAACCTCCTAATCTCATCATGTCTAAGTGCCAACACATATGAATCCTCACAAGTGTCACCACTATGTTGAAGTGTTGAATCCTCAACATTGCTTGACGGGGAAGATGAAGGACATGTGCTATCATCCTATCCATCCAACTGTCCTTCAAATTCGCAAGAGTCACTAGCCTCCGTTTCGGTCATCTGGTTGAGCTTGTAGTACATATCTAGCTTTTGGACCCCAGCTTTGTGATGTCCCATCCCCAAGATTAGGCCAGCAGGGAGTGACTTAGTAGTCTATATGTTCCCGTAGACTATAGTCAGGCACAAACAGGGAACCAGATGGAGAAATAAGGAGGAATTAAGGCTAAACGATAAATTAAGCCTAATTACTTAGGGAAAATCACTTAAGCCTAAGTCAACGAAGAATTAGAACAAAAAGGTGATAAGGGGGGCGACTTAATTGACAAATATTTCACTTAGGAGGAGGGGCGCCTAGGTTAAGTGATGTCAACAGAGAATTAGGTCGGGAGAGGTATATAGAGAGGAATTTGACCTAATTCCTCATTATGCATGATTATGATTTGATGTTGAGAGCTTCCAGAGGAGGAGGAGAGCCGACCTTGTTGTTTTGTGGATTTCTGGAGGAAACCACCACCCTTGATCGGTTTCGGTGTTGAGAGACACACCC
>JASDQU010313218.1:0-13498 GCA_032191745.1 Picea mariana | reverse complement strand
TACCATATCCTTGCACCAAATCAATATTTGGTAAGGTTTAAATAAAGTTTGTTTAATTAAACCTGAAAGAAAGGAAAAATGGAAATTAGTTTCCTTATTCCAGACTTTTAAAATAATAAAATAAAATCCTATTTATGACAAAAAAATCTCCATTTAAAATATGATTTATAATTTCCCTTCCTCACAGGTAAAGAAGTAGACTTTATTTCTATTCCTTTGCTTTACTTCTCTTACCTAAATTTAAGGAAATTTGTCTTAAAACAAGGATTTTCCCCAATAGCAAATTCCGGTGTTTTTACTGTTAGTTACTAATCCCCAATTTAAGGGGATTCCTTCCAAGTTTGTAGGGATTTTAGCCCATAATTAGCATAAGTGTTTATTAAATTCCATGACTAGCATAAGTGTTTATTAAAGTCCAAATAAAGTTTTTTGCACTTTTGTATTTTTAACAAATTTAGGAAATTCCTCATTTATAATGAATTTTAATGTTTAATAACATTTAGACTATTTCCTTAAAGCCCAAATACAATTATGAAGTCTGTTATTTACTAAGTATTCTAGTACAAAACTCCATAGCATCTTTAGATCCTAATTAGTCTTAGGTAGAAAGTTAATCTCTTTCTTTTTAAATTTCTGTAGAGATTCTAGTTAATTTGTTTGTTCTCGTTAGAAATAAAAGATGGACTACAAATGTATATCAGCGTTAACAATTACACCCAAAAATCTTATTTTAACACACAGATAGTCAAGAGATAAGGAAGTAAATCAAATGAGATTCAGCTAAAACATTCTCTTCCTTTTACCTAAATTTCTCAAGCCACTTTTGTCAGAAATCAAACCTACACAACTCTAAAATAAGTTCTAGAATTTTCGTTGAACTTAATACTACAGAGATTTAGCAAAATATACTTATCTAGAACCCATAAAGTGTTGCAACTGTTGAAAGGGGTGCTCGTTTCCACCCAATCATTGTCAAGGTTTAAAATATTATTAGAGTTCTTTTCATTTCACTAGATAACAATAGCATAAATAGGATCACTAAGAAATACACAATCACAAGAGACACATCATTTATCCTGGGAAACCCTCATGGGGGAGAAAACCCAACAAAACTTCCTTAATATAGATAGCCAATACAATGCCAAGAGATAACTCAAACAAATACAGAAAGTCCTCTCCCAAAAATGCACCTCTCTCTCTCTCTTCTTCCTTCTCCAACTGCAGCTCTGAACTTGCTTCTTCATGAACAAGTGAGTGTGTGTCTAAATGAGATGCTAGCCTCCTTATTTATACAATTCTGGCACGTGTGGAGGTGTCTTTTCACTGGCAGGGCCGACTTCTTCTTCTAGGTGGTTATAACCACCTTTAATATATATTATGGGGCCAAATTCTTATTCTACCTATTACAATGATGTTTTGACCAATCCGCAAAAGGGGATTTGGTCATTTACAATAGCCAACATGATCAATCCGCAAAAGGGGATTGATCTAATGAATAATACATCAATAATAATTAGAATACTTTTTGCAGTTACATTATTTCAACACTCTCCCTTAACAAGAATGGAATTCTAAAACAACATCAAGCGAGAGAGAGGACATCATCATCAACAGCATCAGGTGAGTGAGAGGACAACATTATCAACAACATCTTGGAACATTGACTGGCATATCTATAAATCATCGAAAGTTTTTCTCATCAGCAGCATCGTCATTCACAATGGAATGAAATCATCATATGCATCAATATGGATTAGTATAAAACTAATACATCATCATCACCACAGCACGAGGTTGGTCACATTATCATAGCACGAGGCTGGCACATCATCACAACACGAGGCTGGTACATCATCATAGAACGAGGTTGGCACATCATCGCAACACGAGGCTGGCACACTACACAACAATTAAGCTGGGATCACAACACAACAGTTAAGATGGAATCACAACACAACAATTAAGCTGGAATCACAACACAACAATTAAGTTGGCATCAACAATTAAGTTGGAATCTCAACACAACAATTAAGTTGGAATCACAACACATCAATTAAGCTGGCATAAGCAATTAAGCTAGAATCTCAACACAACAATTAAGCTGGAAGCACAACACTCGGTTGGCATCTCAACATAGCAATTAAGCTGGAAGCACAACACTTGGCTGGCATCTTGACACATCAATTAAGTTGGAAGCACAACACTAGTTTGGAATATCGACACAACAATTATGCTGGAAGCACAACACTAAGTTGGCATCTTGACACAATAATTAAGTTGGAAGCACAACACTATGTTGGCATCTCGACATAGTAATTAAGCTAGAAGCACAGCACTAGGCTGGCATATCGACACAACAATTAGGATGGAATCACAGCACCAAGCTCACATATCAACACAACACTACTCCCCCTATCGAGGGAGGTCCTTTCAGACTATATCGAGCTTATCTCGAAAGTGCTCAAAATTTACATGAGATAGTGGCTTGGTCAACACATCAACAACCTGTTCATCTGTGCTAACGTATTGGAGCTTTATGTCTCCTCTCTGCACCATGTCATAGATGTAATGGTATCAGATATCTATGTGTTTCGACTTATAATGAAATACAAGATTCTCTGTCATCTTTATGCAACTCTGGTTATCACATAGAATCATGGTTTGTTCCATCTCTAGGTCAAATAGACCTGTCAACAAATTTCAAAGCCATATAGCTTCACAACTAGCAGAACACGTAGCAATGTACTCTGCTTCTGTTGTATTGAGAGCAATACTTGATTGCTTCCTACTCTGCCATGAGATCATGGTTGATCCCAAACTGAAACAACATCCTGAAGTGCTCTTCCTGTCAGAGACACTTCCATCCCAATCTGAATCAATGTACCCACTCAGTGTGAAATCATGATCTCCATCATAGCTGAGACCACAATCTAATGTACCCTTAAGGTACCTCATCACATGTTTTGCAACAACTAGGTGAACATGTCTGGGTTCTACCAGAAACTGACTCAAAGTGTTCACGACAAAACATATATTTGGTATGGTGTTCATCAGGTACATTAACGATCCAATGATCTGTCTATACAACGTGGCATCAATCAATTCTAACAAAGTATCGACCAGTAGCTTCATCTTCTCTTCCATGGGTGTATTCATGGACTTGCACTCTAACATGTCAAATCTCTTCAGGATTTCAACTGCATACTTCCCTTGGTTAAGGAAGATTCTCTCTGGGCTCTTCCATACCTCAAGACCTAAGAAATAATGCATTAGGCCAAGGTCTTTCATATCAAATTCTGAAGCGATCTTCTTACATTCAGTGATGGTATTTTCTTCTCCAGTTAAGAATAAGTCATCCACATACAACAACAATATCACTGACTCATCATTCATAACCTTGAAGTAGAGGTTAGAATCTTCTTTACTCTTGGTAAAGCCCAAGCTTGTCCGAAAACTGTCTATCCTGCCATACCAAGCTATAGGAGCTTGCTTCAACCTGTACAAATCCTTCTTCAACTTGCAGACATGTGTCTTCCTGTCTTCAACTTCAAATCCTTGAGTTTGTTCTATATACACTTCTTCTTCGATGACACCATTTAGGAAAGTTGTCTTTACGTCCATCTGGTGTAACTTCCACTTCATCTTAGTTGCAAGGGATATGATGGTTCTGATCAAAGTGTATCTGGATACAAGAGCGAATGTATCTTCATAGTCAATGCCTTCCTTTTGAGAAAAGCCATGAGCAACAAAACTTGCTTTATACTTCTCAATACTTCTATCAACAACATGTTTTATTTTGAAGAGCCATTTGGAAGATACCACATCCTTGCTCTTCGGTCTGGGAACTATTTCCCATACATCATTATTTATTATGGATTTGTATTCTTCTGTCATGGCATCTACCCATTCTTTGTTCTGAATGGATTCTTCAAACCAGGTAGGCTCATTCTCTAGGAGATCACACATCAAATCCATATAACTGGAGAATGGCTTAGGTCTCTTCACCTATCTCGTGGTTCCTTCGAGAACACCATACTTCTCTCCATATTGAATAAGCTCCCTAGCCCAAGCATGATTTTTCTTATGGGAGATTGTCACCTGAGAAGGTTCTTGAAATTCTACTATGTCATGATCTTCTAGAATTTCCTCATCAAGGGAAGCTATGACTTCCCTCATTGGTTTTGCAACTCTGGGAATCTCCCTCATTGATTTTGCAACTCTGGGAGATACAGGTTCCTTTTCATATACTTCTTCAGCGCTGCATCTTCATCAAAGGTCACATCCTTGCTTATCTCAATGTGATGGTGACCTAGTATATAAATCCTAAAGGCCTTGGAGGCCTCACAGTATCCCACAAATATTCCCTTCTTTCTTGAGGGGTCCAACTTGTTTCTCTTCTCTTTCGGAATATGTATGAATACTGGGCAGCCAAATATTTTGAGATGTATTACCTCTGGCTTCTTTTCGAAGAACATCTCTTCTGGGGTATTGAACCCAAGTGCACTGTGGGACAATCGGTTTTGCACATAAACTGTTGTTTTTGCTACTTCTGCCCATAAGCACATTGGAATATCTTGATCATGGGTCATGGTCTTCACTGCTTCCATTATAGTCCGGTTTCTGCTACACTATTTTGTTGAGGATTGTAGGGAGTGGTGAGCTCCCTCTTTAACCTAACAACTTTGTAGAAGTTCACAAACTCTTTTGAGGTGTATTCTCCATTATCTGACTTGAGTATCTTGATCTTTCTTTCAAAAAGATTCTCTATCACGGCTTTGAATTCCTTTAATTTACTAAACACTTCGTCTTTTGATTTCAAAAAGTAAACCTATGTCTTACGAGAATAATCATCAATAAAAGATACATAGTATACATACCCACTGATGGAGGATGATGGCATCGAGCCACATAAATATGAATGAATGAGTTATAAGACTCCTTCTTCTTTGTTGTCTGTCTTCAGAAAAGGGTTCTTGATGTTCTTCCCTTGCGCACATCCATTGCACACGCCTTCATGGTCAACCTTGAGTTTTGGTAGACTTGTGATTGTTTTGTATACGTACGATAATTCCTTGTAGTTGATGTGGGCTAATATTCTATGCCATAGCTCACATGAATTCTCAATGGTGTGGGTCATGGTGTCTTCTGAGTGACCCTTTAGCTTAAACAAGCCACCTTCTTCTTTTCCAATGATGATTGCTTCTTTCATGGTTTCTCCTTTAGCCCACATAAGAACTTCTCCATCTATAAAGGAAAATCTGAATCCTTTATTTTCTAACACTGATATGGAGAGTAGGTTCTTTGTCAAACATGGTGCATAGAGTACGTCCTTCATCTTCATTGAATTCCCTTAGTTAAGATTGTAGTTTGATTCTCCCACTCCCTTGATAGGGTATTGATAATCATCTCCAAGTGTAACTTTCTGAGAAAAATTCTTTTCTGAAATGCAAGAGAGAATATCTCTTTGACCTGTCATGTTCTTGGGAGCACCACTATCAATGAGCCAAGTGTCCTCTCCAGGTGTTACCGATCCTGAGAGGGCCGAGATTAAGACATTGTATTTAATTTTTTCTCTTAACATCTTTGTGGGTGGATCTTCATCTTCAACTGCATGGGCATGGTGCCTCTTATTTTTCCTCTTGTATTCTTCTCGTCTAGCTGGACAATGTCTCGCAATATGTCCCATCTTGTCACAATGGTAGCATTGGACAGATGAGTAATCTCTTTCTTTTCTTTGTCCTTTCTTCTAGAATCTCTTTGGTTGAGATTCTTTATGAATGAATTTTTTTTGGGGCTGAGACTCTTTATGAGTTTCTTTCTAGAAGTAAGACTGATTTATTCCTCCTTTAGTGTGAGTGGCTAGGGCTTGATCTTCATCTCTGGATAGTAAAGCCTCTCGGTTAGCTACTCTTGATTCTTCTTGAATTCATTCTTCCCAAATACTATCAAATTTTAGTTTCTCCTTTCTTGCACAAATGGTTTGGATGAATGCATCCCAAGGTATTGAGAGACCATTAAGGGCCGTCATTATAAGTTTTTCTTCATCTATAGTATCTCCTATCACTTCTAGTTGTTCTTTGAATTGGGATATTCTGGAGAAATATTCTTGGATTGATTCTCCTCTCTGCATCCTTGTATTCTTGAGATGAGTTCTTAGATTCATCTTCTGTTTTATGTTCTTTCCTTCATATAGTTTGTTTAGGGCGTCAAACATTTATTTTGGAGTCTTCTTTGATGACACATAAGGAATCATGTGATCTTTGATTGAACCTGCAATGATTCTTTTGGCCCTGATTGTATCCTTTTGGTGCTTTGCTTTATCTGCAGCATCGTCGGGTTCCGACACTTCTTCTTTGACGAATCTTTCTAGGTCATTCTCTTCAAGAATGAGACCAATCCTATACTTCCAAGCACAAAAATTTTCCACACCTTCCATCTTGTCAACAAGCTTAGTGCTTGCAGACATCTTTTACCTGGAGCTAGGAAAATGTCAAAAAAGAAAATGCTCAAAATTAAATTATGAACTTACCAGAAGGTGCACTTGGCTAAGGCAAGTAGCTTGGTGTGTTTGGATTTCATAAAATACAACTTTTACCCCTCCAAACTTGATCTGCGGATTTATGGACTGGTGCTTCTAGTTTTCTGGTACTTCTGGTACTTTTAGTACTCTGGTTTTCTGGTACTTCTAGTACTCTGTGAAAACTAGGGTTTCACTTTATGGGAGATCTAGCCACTGAAAAGTTGCACTGAGGATTCCAAAGTGATCCTTGAGGAAGGGTGCACTTTTATAGATGGTTTTGGGGCTGAAATAATTCTCCAACAAAAATCCCTAATTTGCATGTACGACAACAGTGACGTTTTTCACTTTCTCTTGTGAAAGATGCTCTCTTTAGCATAGCTCTGATACCATGTGAAGGTTTAAGCTATTATTAAAGTTCTTTTCATTTCAATAGATAACAATAGCATAAATAGGATCACTGAGAAATACACAATCACAAGAGACACATCATTTATCATGGGAAACCCTCATGGAGGAGAAAACCTAGCAAAACTTCCTTAATATAGATAGCCAATACAATGCCAAGAGATAACTCAAACAAATACAGAAATTCCTCTCCCAAGAATGCACCTCTCTCTCTCTCTTCTTCCTTCTCCAACTACATCTCCGAACTTGCTTCTTGATGAACAAGTGAGTGTGTGTCTAAATGAGGTGCTAGCCTCCTTATTTATACAATTCTGGCACGTGTGGAGGTGTCTTTTCACTGGCAGGGCCAACTTCTTCTTCTGGGTGGTTATAACCACCTTTAATATATATTATGGGGCCGAATTCTTATTCTTCCTATTACAATTATGTTTTGACCAATCCACAAAAGGGGATTTGGTCATTTACAATAGCCGACATGATCAATCCGCAAAAGGGGATTGATATAATGAATAATACATCAATAATAATTAGAATACTCTTTGCAGTTACAATATTTCAACAATCATAGGCACAACAAGTCTTGAAAGGATTTACCATTGGGCACCCCCTAGCTAGATCATAATTCCCTAAGAGATATTCTTCCTTCTATTTAGCAATAGCCATGGATGGAGGTCACTCTCCTCCTCCCACAGGAATTTTGGAAAAATAGTTTTCTATCCACCAAGCAAGGGAGGTTGTTGTGATTTCTCACTCAATCACTCCAAATTTCTGCAGCTTCATTTATCAGCTTGATTAGAAAAATGTTTCCCAACAATTCTTGTACCCAGAAACATATTTGTTTCTCAGTTTTCTTCAAAACCAGAGAGCTGCACATGCTCTCCCTCTTGAGAAATAGCCACAAGACCCATTCCTCTACATCCTCCTTCTTTGCCCACGATTTTCCTTTCTTTTCTTGCCTCCCCCAAAAATATTTCATGGGTTCGTTTCCCAAATTCACGGGTTAGATCAGGAATTTTCCAGATGGGTACTCTTGCCATCTCCTCATTGACTCTTGAGGAAGACATCCCAACTACCAGCTTGACTGGTAATTAAATTCTCTGGGTTAGAGGACTATTCTAGGTCTGAGCATTTCAATCTAGCAGAGTACTGGCCTGGTAGGGGTCATTTCAACCATTATTGGTTCCCCTCACCATCTCTCCCATGCATCATGATATACATTGGAAACCCCTTAAACAATTATGCAACAACATCCATTTTATTTAGTTACAAAAATATATACATTACCTTCTATAACAAAACCTTCATCAATTCCAACATCCACACATAATCAGTCTACCCATAGTCTTTTAGCAATCTATAGTTATATTTACAAGTTGGGGGAAACAAGGGTATTTCATTTATAATATATATATATAATCCATAAAATTTAACACCTAAATCCTAACCTTGATAACATATATCAAAAGAACCTTACCCCTAATTCCAAGTCTTATAATCACTAATTCTTATAAAACCTAACCCCTAAGATCAATAACCTATAACCTCATTCAACTTTATAATACTTGAAAAATATAACATAACCAACATAACAACCAAATCCTAAGACTCAACTTCATAATACTTGAAAAATATAACATAACCCACATAACAACTAAATCCTAAATCTCATAACCTATAATCCTTAATTATAATAATCCCTAATCTTTATAACCCTTAACTAATATCAACCCTTGTAATGTCCCCCATCGTTACGACTACATGTGACGCAAAGCAAGTGCAATTTTATTTTTATTTTTTTAAGCAAGAAAGTAACAATGACAACAATTAATCAACACAACTTGACGACAAATAAAACACACACAATTCAGGCAACAGACAACATAATGAACCAGCATACTAGCACATCATGCAACTGGATGCAACATGCGAAAATCAATTAGAAAAACAAAAACGACTACCCGCGCATCCTACCCTGCAAGGTTAGGACCTCCAGGACACATAAGCAATGCTCAAGCCCAGGTTCCCATCGATTTTGACCATTTAAGGTCTCAAGGTTGGCGACTGTTTTGAGGAACAGGGAGGTGTCTACATCCCGCCCAACACACTAAGTCCAAGCCGACTAAACTAAAAGACAACATCAATCAATTCAAACATGACCGCTTCAATGACCAGTAACTAGAACCTTCTCGACGAGAAAGAGACAACACAATAATGTTACAACAAGTACAACCTTACTTACAAAACCAACATCATCCACAACGGGAGGCGCAAGATCCTAAGCCAAGTTTCATATGCACTTATCAATTAACGTGCGCAATGACCCAATCATAAGGTAACATGTTGCCACAATGCAACAAAGGCGTTGGTGACCACGCGCAACAAAATTATTCAAAAAACTTCAACCAAACGTATAATCCAATGTGCCTAAATTCCACTGGCACTGACATACATTATTACTGAAGGAGAATGGTTTAAGGTTGTAAATGAAAGGAGAAGTGCTAAAAGTAAGGAACTTTGTAGATGAAAAATCTTAGTCTAACTTCTATACACTTTTCATTATAGAAAATTTTGAGTTAGACCCCCAAATAATTATAAACATTGAGGACCTATTATCCTTATATCAAATAGGAAAAACCAATTTATAAGGGATATGAATAAATGAGTAACACCAAATGTAGTTTAAGTTCATGAAATCAATAACCGCATAAGGAAAGAGAAACAAAATGATTTCGTCAACTTAAATAAAGTAATTTAATCATTGTTTTTGAAAAAGTGCTCATACACATATTACTAAACTAATACCAATTGAAGAATTATATATATGGAATAACTAATCTTTTATTTACCACCCATGCGGTTGAAAAGGAACGTGATTTAACTTTTATTATGAAGAATAACAAGTACCCACTTAATATGAAACAAGAGTCTTTTTAATAAGTTTTTAATCAGAAGTTTTGTAGGTCTTTATTACTCAATTAGTCGTGGTAATCCATACATAGATCTTGATTTGTAATACTACATAAACATCAAAATTCTTAGCCAACTTTCACCCTACATTATGTGCATCCACAAATTTACATAGTGAGGCAATCATTAAAGATGTTTTAAATGATAATATTATGAGAGATGGAAAATCCATACAACTATCCTAAAAGAAAAACTTTGTGAGAGTCATAAATCCAATAAGAGATTCTAAATTCTTCCAAAGGTTTTAAGTTCTAAAAATCTCACCAATTTAGACATAGATAGCATTAATCCAAGGTTCTGTGTAATCTAAAGGTACAATTTCGTCAACAAATAATTTAAGAAAATATTTGATCATTCGCATTTAATCATGGCCAACAATACTATGTGGTTATCATCACTTAAATGGTTGTCGCTAAACTATTCCATCTCTAGGTTACTACTACCATTTCATCATTAGACAAAATATGCAAGTGTGAAAAAATGTCGAAAACTTAGTTGAGTATCCTACTAACATTTTATATGCATCATAAGAGGATAACAATAAAAATACAGTAGCCATCTCCTTATCTTAGTTCAAGGGTTCAAGCCTTAACTATCTTAATCGAGGTAGTATGTAAAGGAGGCTTCCCTCAAGGAATACAAGTCAAATAACAATTATATTTCTTATAAAAACTTTCTATCGTGCTAAAATTCTGTGGAGAACACGAGAATAACTGACAAAGGTTTTTGATGGAAAAATTTATGTCTTTAAAAGAAAACAACAGTTCACAATCGGATATTGTTCTTCAGTTCTATTTATTACACTGGTAGAAAACAACCCAATTATAGTTCTAAGTGCATACTAAAAGAGTAGCGACCATAACTAAACTCAACCAGAAGGCCATAGATTGCTACATTGCTCCTAACTAAGGTTGTTATTCCAGACTATAAGCAATGGCAATGCCACACACATCGTAACTTCAAAACTGTACAAGGGTTGGACAACGACCACTTGGAAAGAATGGTGACTATTGGTTCCACACTCTTGTTGAGAAAAACCCCACGAGCTTCCATTAAAAGGAAAGTCAGAGTTATAGCGCCAAGTTAAGCTGTCCATTATAATTCAAATTCGACAAGCAATTTAATCAATGGTGAAAAATAATAGCTGGAATTAGCAAAGACTTCAAGAGTGAATGAGTTTAGAGATTTGAAAGGAAACAAGAGACAATAATAACATGATAACCGTAGAGTAATGAAGAGGAATTTCCGTTGTACAATCAAACGAATTGACGGGAAAATTAAAAACGAATTTGCAGAGAGTAAAAACACAATAATCGCAGGGTAATGAAGAGGAATTTTCACTATACAAGCAAACGAATTGTTGGGCAAATTAAAAACGAATTTGCACAGAGTAAAAACAAAATTAATCGTGTTTACACATTCAAATTCATCATTCAAATTAACATGGATTTCTGGGCAAATTAAAAATGAATTTGTAGAGAGTAAAAACACAATAATTACAAAGGCTAAGGAGGGAATAAACACCCAGGAGAGAATTACCTGCTGGGAAGAGAAATGATCCTACACTTATTATCCATGCACAGGAAAGTAGGGCATTTGAATCTAAATATTTAACACCGGAGTGAAATACAGTCGATTCGACTCCTGACCAACTTCTCAGGCACAGACTAATAACTTAAAAGGATAAAGGAACAGAAGATAAAAGCACAATTTTCTTTGTATTAAAAACAATAAAAAAAAACGCAGAGAAGAATGTGCAATCACAGAGGAAGACTTTGTTGGAGAGTAAGCAATCGTGGGTAAGGATGAGAATAACTTTTAAATCAATTCTAAAATCGTTTTTGGGGCAGAGATAAATTTTTTTTGTGAAGGTGCCATAAAAACTCAGATGTAACCACTGAATCAGAGCGTGGGTTCACCCATGATGAAATGAGTTAGATAAGCAAGGATCATTCCAATAAATTACAAGCAAGGGTTTTCCAGGGAGAAAATGAGACAATAACGCAATGATGAAAGCATAAGGTTGGGAAAATTTCTCATGGTGGAACAAATACAAAGATGGGATTACCGCAACGACATGCAAAAAAAATATAAATCCTTGAATAAAGTTTCCCAGCAATGCGTATGCAATAGAAATTAACTACATTTAAATTGAAACTTCATGAGTACAATCTTAGTTTAGGATTACCGTAATCGGAGACGAAGAGTTCGAGGTTGTTATTTCGCGCTTGCGCCCCCTCCTGTCTCCTGCTTGTTGACCGTGAAGACCTCATCGCTACCTCCCAGCCAATGTTAGGGGTACTCTTCTTCCCCCTAAGCCCCCTGAGCCGCAAAGGGGCCACACACACAATACTATAGAATGCTAGCTCCCATCTCACCTTGCAAGGTCGAGCTACCACTTGTTACCCGAGATGGGTATCCCAACTCCCACAAAAGAAACTCAGTCAAGATAAAATTCGGCAGCATGACGTTATGCAAGCCAAATGTGATTATTCATACTCCTCCTCTGCCATCCTTTTTATAGAGTTTTATTAGTCATTAGTTTCCCAAAACCTTCATTAGATTCCTTTTTCATTTAATTAATTTCAAAAAAACTCCCCCGTACACATGTCGCCTGATCCCCTAGTTGCACCAAAAAATCAATTTATTAATTAATTAAATTTGTCTATTTCCCTCACCCACCTAAAAGCATTCATAAAAATGCACCTCGGTGTCCCAATATTCCCTTACAATTCTTAAATGACTTATGCCTTACTTAATTCCTAGTTGATTTCATAAATAGAAAGTTTCAAAGGCTAGATTCCTTACTAAGTTAGACATTCCCATTTTTCTTTTAAGTTTCCCCTTTTCTTTAAGTTTCCCCTTTTCCTTAGGTTTCTCCCTTTTCTTTAAGTTTCCCCTTTTTTTTAAGTTTCTCCTTTTTATAACTAAGTTCAAAATTAGCAGGTTTAGACAAAAACAACCAAATAGCCCTTTTATTAATTAAACCTTTACTAAAATTTCCACTTTAATTATTAATGCTTGAATTTTCTTTACCCCCTTCTTGTTACATGTCTAATTAGTTTTTTTTTTCACAGGTTCTACTCAGACCCAGGTTTTCAATTCACTAGGCTTGGCATCAGTTTTTAATGGAAATTTTGATATTAAACTTTACTTATCACATCATTCATTTTAAGGCCGACCAGGTCCTAAGGAGGCATAGTTTTCTAGGCATTAGGTTTATTGTTGGATTACTGAGAGGGGGGGTGAATCAGTAATAGATAAATTTAATCCTTTTTAACCATATAATCCAAGTGTTATATCAATGAAGCATTATCATCCAATAACTGCAGAGTAAATAAGCAATGAAAAAATGAACAAACATACAGATACACATTACACTAGTGTTTTACGTGGAAACCCAAAATGGGAGAAAACCACAGAATGATTTTTCTTATATGTCTTGAAGAATTACATTCATTGGAAGCACCAACTTCCTTTTTTTCCAGCTGCAACTAGAAGGAGGTTCCAACCCCCTAGTTTCTCAAGCTACAACTTGAGGGAAGCTCCAACTCCCCAATTCTCTGGCTACAACTAGAAGGAGGCTACAACCCCCTATGTTCTTTG
>JASDQU010313216.1:631-13499 GCA_032191745.1 Picea mariana | reverse complement strand
TTTTTTGCCGATGCTTTTCTATTTCCGGTTAAGGAATTAGGGTTTTGGACTAATCCAGGTCATTGGGTTAGGATTTTGGATGCCGCTGGCTCCTATATGTATATTGTATTGTAAACAATGTAAAACAATGTATGAATATAATATATGCTGGTTTTCCCGGTTTGGGTTTCCAGGTGAAAAATCCCTATGTAATGTTTGTATTTGCCATTGTATCTTTTCTATTCTTTTCTGAATATCAGTTTGTAGTAGATATTGTACAAGGTTAGAATTTACACTTCTAACTCTATAGATGGACCTTCCACCTCTCTTTCTCCTTCAATTTCTATAATCTAAATGTTTCACAGATCATCTTCATCTAGTGCTTCTTCTTCAACATGATAACATGAAAGCAGTTCTTTGATTGCTTGTATATTCTGTTGTTGATATTCTGTCATGAGTTCAACCTATGGTTCATCGATAAATAGCACTCCTCATATGTGTTTCAACGCTGATGTTGGGTTTTTCATGTTCAAATGAGAAGGTTACTACAAAGTTCTGTTGTAATGTTTTCCATTATGTAATACCTCTGTTCATCTCCTGGTCTACATACCAATTTTCTGGGATTCCTTCCAATGTATGGATGAAGTGATGAGGCCATTAGACTTCTGGTGGTGTCATCCTTCATTTTTTTATGAACTTCTCCAAGTGTTCTATTGTTGTTAGTTTCCCATCATAAGTTTGCATTTTATTGCTCCCATGTTATGCATCGAATCTAATGTGCAGTAATTGTTTGCATTGGTACCAATCATGAATTGTTTCTTTGTGCATAACCAACCATATTGTAGGTGTGGCCTTGAGTGAAATATCTATGGTGGAGAGCCTATGATTTTCTAACATTTATTCTTCATATTTTTTCAGAAATTCCTCTAGGTCATTTACCCGATGAAAACTGGGAGGTTCTCTTATATCCGTACCAACCCATCTTATTGTGTGGTCTATTCTTGCACATCTTCTAATGCAAACTTCATGTAATATATGTTTACAATTATCCAAACCTGTGTCTGAGTCAGAAGCACATGATGTGATTCTTCTCTAGCTGAGTACACCATTTGCAGTTGGGTTAACATAATCTTCTTCTCGTGCCGTGGTTCTGTATAAATGGTTTATTTACTTTAGATCTAAACAAGTGGATTCTACCAAACTTTCTCTTTCTGAAGGGTCTAATGGTGCGATGACTCTATATTTCCCTGATTCAAATGCCATTTTCCTTGTCTCCAGGTTGATTATGGCTTATCAAATTCCCAATCCAATCCAAGAAATGTTGGATAAGGTGTTTTGCCATCTACTATCTCTATTCCTTCAAAATCTGCTATAGTGTGCACTCCATCCAAATATATTGTCACACATTAAGTCTTCCAATTGGTAGCACTCTGTGTTGATTTCCTAATTTCAGCTGGACATGTGAATAGCCTAGTGTGGGTTCTCCCATACACTGTCATGTATTCTTAGGTAAAACATTTACTTTAGATCCTAATTCCAGTATAATATCACCCATATTGAAATCTCCAATGATGGAATTCAGTCTGAATTCTCTTCTTGTCCTTCTTCTTGCATGGAGATGATTGATTGTTTTCCACTTTAATTTGCCTTCTACCTCTGTGTTACATATTTCTAGAATATTTTGTAAGATATTAAAATATGATGGATCCTTTAATAACTTAACAAAATATTGAAGAATTTTTTTTATGTTACTTACTTTTTCTAAAGGTTGAGATTCATTGGTGTGATCCATTGAGGAGGGAATTTCGTACATTGGTGAGTTTTGAGTTTTTTGCACAGCTTATGTAGAAATTTTTTTTTTTCTTGAGAAACTCATGTCTTTCCTCCTTGAATGTGTCCTTTTCTTTTGGTGCATCAAGCTGCTTCTTTGGTTTGGTATTCTTCTTCACCCATTGATGTTGCGATGGATCTTGTCTTACTGCATCAATTCTTGTGTTATCTCCTCCTCACATGACTAAGTTGATGTTTCTTCCATCATCCTTGGCTTTTGCAGAGATCCAATAGACATTCTGGTTGTTACGGTTCCTTTTTTGTTGGATCTTCCCTAATAGTGTCAGACAATCTTTTGTATCATGGTTTGGTGCATGACAATACATACATGTTGATGGTGGAAGTGGACACTCTCTTGCATAATGTCTTGGTTGTTGAATGTTTTAGCACATTATTGGATCTCTTCTTCTTCCAAATCCTCTGCTTCCTCATCCTCCACCTCTATATCCACCTCAATATCCTCACAGTGCGTTGTATTGAGGTACCTAGTAATATTGTGTGGGGTTATATTGTGGATGCGCATTGTTGTATTGGGGTTGCACATTATTGTACTACTGCTGTGCATTGTTATATGGTGGTGGTACCTGGTTGAATTGAGGTGCAACTTGTCCTATCATCATTTCTGATTGCACCCTATAAGTATATGGAGTTCTTTCTCTCATCATCTCCATCGTCCTACAATCTTTATCATCATGACCTATTGACTTGAAAAAATTGCGGTATGAACTTTTTGGTACTGTCTTATACTTATGGATCATTGGAAAATGATATGCATCATACCCATGTGTTTTAAAAATCTCGCACCATGGTCGTCTTGTTGGCAAAGGGTTTGGTACTCCTATTTCCATGTACTATGCGAAAGTTGGGCATTCATTCTTATGGTGTCCTTTTTTGCTGCATGTGGTACACCAAAAAAAATCTCTTTTCTCTTTTCCCTTATTCTGGTTAAGTTGAAATGTTAGGTTCTTTAGATCCTCCTTCAGCTCCTCTATTGCTAGATCTTCTTCTGATACTGGTTCTCTTCCAATTATAAGGCCACTTGTAGAGCCTCTACCTGAGTTTGGAACTTCTAATGTCTTAAGGGGTATTTAAAATGTGGTAACAATGAGTTCACAAATAATTCCCTATGTTGCATGTTGGTAATTGCATACTTCAACTTACCTTTCAAGCATTTAAACCTCTGATCAATCTCCCAAACATATTTTCTTGGTTTTTTCCTGATTTCAATCATTTCATTCATGTACTGGTCCTCTGAGCTAGGCTTATGAAATTCATTTATCATTAAGTTTTTCACGTCTGAAATCATCCTTGTTACTCCTGGTGGATTGTTTACATCTAGGCTCATGTACCAAACCAGTGCTCGGTCTCTTAGCGTGATAGCGAATTGTGCAAGTTTTGTATCCTCATATGTGATTTTCTTTTCTTCCCAGATCTTCTCACAAATGAATAAGTTCTTTTTAGGGTCCTCTGATGCATCTCCCCGAAATTCTGGTAACTTGATCATGGGATCATGTCCTTCCATTTTGAACTGTGTTGAACTACTACCTCTACGTGGTGTAGATATTTTACTGTTGGTTCATGAACTAGCTCCTCCAGTTGTTTCTCCTTGTTTGGATGTGTTTCTTGTTGTCTTTCTTCCACTAAAATTTGGTTGTATAAATGTTGGTGTTCTTTTTGGTGTGTTATTCACACATGGGGTTGTAGGTTCCACACTGACATTGATATGGATTAGAGTTATGCCTTTTGTTCCTACCCTTGGACCTCCTATTTTCCTTTCATATGTTGCACACAGGATTTCCTCAATCTACTCCATAGACTAGAGATCCTTTACCTCTTCCTTATTTCTTTCCAAGCCCTCTCTATCAGCTATGGCTCTCTTCTTATTATTCATATTATATCGTTAGGGTACTCCAGTGCACATCTTTCCAGCTATTTCCATTATCGGATTTATCTGATATTCCTCCATCATGATTGGGTCCATGGCCTCCTTCTTCTTTCCCTTATCCATTTATTTCTCCATTTCTCCACCTCTTGTCAGTGCTTCCCCCCTTCCCCCATGCACGTAAGGAAGTTTAACTCTATGATTCCATGGTCATCACACCATTTTTATACAATAAAATATTTATTGAACTATACAACAAACAGATATACCTACCTCTCGGTCCTTTTAGAAAATATTTCTCTGTTGCGCTGTAAGAATTCATGGTATCTACTATGAATTCAGTTATAAACACTGCAACAATACTTTCTAACTAGAAATCTATTGCATGCATAAATGTGTTGTTAACTTACTATAACTGTGTGATCTCCACATTATTCCACTCTAGCTATATGATTTGATTTATTAGGTGGTTGTATTTTAACCTCAATAGCCACTACTGCAACAAATGCAGGAAATCACAGAAAAATACTTCATGGAAGTCGCTAAACATGTATTTGTCAAGATATTTGCACGGTGTTAACTTAGGGTTTCTATTATCCTTTTGTGAAAACTCAAGTTCCTTTGTTTTCAACCATGTTTAAATATCCTCCATCATTTAATTCCATGGCATAAATATTCCCTTCTATACTTTCATTCTCTGCGTGATTCTTCCACAGATCCCATCCACTCAATTATATGCAGTTCCAGCCAAAAACGAAACCATTTGTTGTCTTAAATATCTCCTTAACTTCTTGGTCTGACCCAGGTTTGGATCTCAATATGTTTCCAACAAAACCCTCTAAAACTATCGTCCCTCCTGGTAAACCAGAAGGAAACATAACGCACAGAGTGCACTGCGTAGTCTCACCCGATATAGCTATATGGGTGATGTAATACCCCTATTTCCCCCAGTTTGTAAATATAACTATAACTAGCCAAGAGACAATGGAAGACTAGATATGTGTGAATGTTGGATTTGATGAACCTTTTTGTTATAAAAGGTCAATGTATGTATTTTCTATCATTAATATAAAATAGATAGTGTTGCATAATTGGTGAAAGGGGGGTTTTCCAAGATAGCGTGGTGCTATGAGAGAGATGGTAAGGGGAACCATAAATGGTTTAGATGAGCCCCCACCAAACCCATACCTTACTGGATTTAATGGCTCAAACCCAAAATAATCCTATGACCTAGAAAATGAATTACCAATCAGACAGGTAGTTGGAAGAGTCCTCCTCAAGAGTTAATGAGGAGATGGGACAAAGTACCCATCTGCAAGACTTCCAGACCTAACCATGAGATGGGGATTCATACCCACACAACCTTGTTGAGGAAGGAAAAAAAAGTGGTAATTTGTGGGCAGAGGTAGATCTGCACACGAGGAAGGAGAGTCAAAAGACCAATCTCAAAAAGATAAACGAGCGCTCACAACTCTTTGGTTTGAAGGATAACTGAGAAATAAGCTTGTTCTAGGTGTAATAAGCTATTGACATGGTTTTTCTTTCCAAGCTAATAAATGGGGCTTCCAAGTGATTGTGGAAGTACTTGTGCAGACCTCCTTGCTTGGTACAAAGATAATCAATTTCCAAGATCCAGTGGGAGGAGGAGAGTAACCTATGTCCCTGACTGTCATTGAGCAAGATGAAAGAGTCTCTCTCATCACATCATGGTATACATCGGGGGTGGATAGTGGTAAATCCGTTCAGGAGTGGTTGTGCCTATGGTTGGGTGGAAACAGGAACCCCTTTCAACAGTTGCTTCACAATTCTAGTTTTATGATAAGTATTTTCATACTCTGTGTATTGAAATGGAAATGATGTTTGAATATACATGTCTATGATTGAGTTTTGTATTGAATGATTAAGGTAGAAATGTGTATTGTCTCTCTGTGAACCCATTCTTTTGAATGGTTTCTTCTTGCCTCAGCTTAGCAGTTAGAGATTTATGGGACATGAGTCTGCAAGAGGCTCGAGGTAGGATCTACTGGAATGTTTAAGTCCTGCTGACCTCTTGAATCTACCTTTGTGGGAATACCAAGTTTAAAAACTGTGAAAGGAGGCTACCTCCTTCATACTTTTCACTCGTATGACCGAGGGCTCATGACTGTGTCCTTAACCAATTCACAGCTAAGATATTAGTGCATATCCCATGAGAGTTTTTGAAGGATGCATGTGGCCAAGGTTTGGGAACCCTACGCTAGGATTGAAAGGAGATAGGCCCTTGTGGCTTCGAAACTCTAAGAGTTAGGAGCTCCACAGTATTACAAAATTACCATTTGTAAACTAACCGAAGCAAATGGATTGTTACATATACCCATGAGGTTGATAGACACCTGGCAGTTTCCATAACCATGGAAGATAGAACTTCCCACCATTAAACCATGATCCATTCACAAATTTCAAAGTAACATGAGCCACATATCCGACGATATTCAAGAGTCCCCTTGGCCATTGGATCTATGCCTAGGTAAGTCCAATGAATTCCAACTTCTGGAGAAAAGAGATGTGTTGGCACAGGGGCAGACCCAGGGTTCAATGCTTCAATAATGCACCAACAAAACCCCAACTACCGACCCTTTCAAAAACACCTGTGAAGCAGATGAGGTCTCACCTGAGGTAGAGGTAGGGGTGGTTGTAGGACTCAAGTGTCTGCAACCTAGTTGGGACACAGATCTGTGATTACAATACTCTAACAAAGAACTTAGCAGTTACTATTCATCAATATTTAACCAATATTTACTTCGCAGATAAAAACCCTAATTACAAAGTAACGCAATACTCAACCATATCCACACATCTAAGCACTTAGAATAAAGAAATAGATCAGATCTAGCATTCATTCACATCATTGAGCACTAAGCTATTATATCAGATGCTTCTAACATTCATAAAGATAACAACACTAAGCATAAATTACATCATAGGCACAAAGAAATAATTGAAATGCACAAAGAAACCATAACATAGGATATACGTGGTTCACCCCCAGCCCAGGGCTACATCGACTAGCTCTTCTCTTCTTTGTTATCTTCCTATCTACAAGGACATAGAATAAAAATCCTACTCCATAGAGGAGAGGAGATCTGCACACACCTTGCTAGATCCTCCTTCCCCGAGCTAGGTTACAACATAAATCCCTTACACAGTCTCTTATAGTTACTTGCACATAGCCTTGCAAGTCTCACACAATATTCACAAAGCAATTACAACTATCACTTGCACTTAGCACATTGGCCTTCACTTTCCCTTAGCACCTAGCATCACACACACACACACACCTTACTTACATCGCCTAGATTTCTATTTATACATTACAAAAGGGGATAAACATGGGTAAACCCATGAGATGACATCCGATACCCGTTACATAAGCCCAAAACCCATAAATTCCCTAAAAAGGGGTTGAGATCCCGTGATCTCCACTTCAACTTGTGCTCCACCTTCGACAGCCTGTTGAAGTCCCAAAATAAGTCAAACCTGAACAAGGATATCCAAAACTTGGTCAAGGTCCAACAGGCACCCAATACTCACCTGTGACTCATTCTGAGTCACTTTTCTTTGGTTAATTCTTCCTCCAAAGCCTCGAGCTTCTTCGACCTGTTGTTGTGCCAAGGCCTCCCGCGTGGAGAAATCCTGAAGAACTGCCTTGTTCTTAGTTCCTTCCAATTGTTTCTCAACTATAGTGACTACATGTTCTAGTTCTACTCCTCACCCTTCAATCTCTTCGAACAATTAGCAAGCTGCGTCTTGGGCTGGCTGGAGCCTCTGAGTCACTTCCATGACTTTTCTATGTATGGTATGGATTTTTTGTTGGACACTGCACTGTTCCTAGGATCGTTTTAGTCTCTCAACTACTGACAAGAGCTTCAACTATTCCTGTACTATCGTTGTTTGCTGCTTGGCCTCCTGGAGTTGTGACTCCAGTATCTTTAGTTCGGGATCCTTATTGATTTTCTCGTAAGTTTGTGTGCTATGATCACTTAGTTGTCTACATTTCATGGTGAAGGCCTTTATTCTCTCAACTACACTCTGAGAATTTTCTTCTCTTCAATCTCGCACATCCTGCGAAGTGCTTGGCACTGTTTGTAGCTCTAGATTTGTTATTCTCTATTGATGCTGCTAAATTGCTTCCACAAGACTTGCCACTTGATTCTCTACTGGGTCTTTAGCAAGTTGTTCTAAGCCCATCATAGAGCGAATTTCTCTATTGACTGCTTCCTTGATTCCAATATGCTCCATGAGAAAATGTTCTTTCTCTTGTTGGATCTACGCTTTCTCCTGTTCGAACTTTGTTTGGAGGGAAGCCTTCTCCTGCTGTGTAACCTTGCATTGCTCTATCACCTCCTATTGTGATTTCTTCAGAGCCCTTGTGTCCTAGTATTTCTCTTCCTACAGGTGATGAAGGAAAGATTTAGTGGCGTCAGCTATTCTGCGGAGTTGGGCAGGCTGATCTCCCAACTTTGTTTCATCTGATGGTGGGGGCGCAGTGGATGCTACATGGCTAGATTGAAGGGGCTGCTTGACACCCCTTATATCTATCTAAATTATATCATACATAACCTCTTGCTTTTATTCAGTTCTATGAAAAATATCTTCCGAGGCGTCTGACACAGCTGCGATAATGAAGTCAAAATCATCCACCATGAGCACAGTCTGTAGCTTCATTTTACTAGCTTTGGATTTCTTCTGCGATGTAGGTTTTGTGGGGGAAACCTTTCTTTTCTTCAGTGGATCTGCATCATCAGGGGGATTCTGTAACAGTGTTAATTCACCTTTCTTCTTCTTATCTTCTTCCCCTTATTTTTCTTCTTTGTCTACTTCATCACCACCTCCTCCACTAGGTGAGTCTGAAGCAGTTTCTTCTGAGATGTCGTCCAGTTGTTGTACCTCTTCCTTATTTTTCTTCCTGCTACAATTGGGTGCATCATACTCTTCACGGGTAACCACCGGGTTTCCAATGAGTTCTGGGTTGGATAGTTCCACCTGGTCGATTGGTATAAGGTACTCCGTGGGCCATTCCTTAGTGATCTCCTCCAGATCTTCCTCGATGATATTATAGTATGATTGTAGCTATTCTTTACTCTCATCTGCGTGTGCAGTGATGTATATAAAATGCCTATCTACGCGGAATTTCATCAGGGGCCTGAATCTGTCAGAGTGTTCGGTGTCATATGGGGGAATGACTCAATAGCTTGTTTTAGCTGTAGGTAGTAGGTATGGAATACTGTGTTCTACTGTCACTGTTTTCCCATATCGCTCGAATACCAGAGCATGGTAAACTTCCTAGCAAGCGACTCGAATGGCTCAATGTCCAGGAAGGTCGCACCTTTTGGCATCTCCCAAGATGTAAATGCGATGAGGATCAAGAGCCAGCTAAAGTGGAACTCATAGCCATGATCCCAAGCTTGGTGAAAATCCACTTCTAGCTGGTTGACTAAGTAACTAGCCCAGATCATCTGTAATCCCTCCACGCACTTTCCCGTGAGGTCAACGACAAACCCCGTGACCTGCGTGGGTCTATTCTTCCTTACTAGCTTACCCGCAATCAATTGGAAAGAAAGGCACACTGCGCCATTTTGAATGGAGGATACTTTGTAGCCTCACATTCCCTTATCTACATCACCATAAGTATCTTTAATCCTCTATGCCAGGGCGCTATCTACAACCTTCCCTAGGTAAAAGTCTTGTGGGTCGGGTCCCTGCATACTTAGGATGGTGATCCTATGGATCAGCGTTGTATCGACGATGATGTGTCTGTCTAGCCATAAGTAACTATTGTGGAAGCACAAGAATAGGATTTTAATGCATGTGTTAACTTCCTGGTGCCTTCCAAAATGTGGGATTTTCATTATGTTCAGGATAATGGACTACACGATGATCATGGTCCATGGTTGGGAAATGGTTTTTGATTTCTTTCCCTTCATATTGGTCAATTAATTGTGAGGCGCGAGCATGCAATAGGTCTTGCAGTATCCTAGATTATAGTCACAGATATTCCGAGTTAGAATTCTCTCCAATTGCGGTCTGACTGCGCGTATCCCCTTCGAGAGGTACGTCGTGATAACTATGTAATAGAAATCCCTCAGGACACTATTTCAACTCACCACATTGGCCAGAGGTGGGATGTAGTTGGTCAAGATGGATGGGATTAACTTCGTGTTTGCTAAGTCATCTCTATGCTTAGTCCTTTTCTCTTTTGTAGCTCGGGATGGTCCGCATCCGCGAGCAGTCAACGAGGAGGCTTGCACTCCTGTCATCGATGAGGCTTGAACTCCTACATAAATCACTCTCTCTGCAATTAGATCAATTAAAATTTCCTCTACTGAATTTTCCACAACACCGATCTCTTCTGACATGCACGATCGAGATCGAATATCTCAGGATGATGAACAATTTATCAATGAAATAGAATGGATGGCAAGGTCTTAATACGCACAACACAATAACAATGATTTCTCTAGTTTGCTCAAATACAATTCACGAAAGTGTGCTCAGTGCAAAAGTCGATGGGATAAGTAGACAACGATGTAACAGATCCTTCCAACGGACAAGAGGCCTTCATCAATGCAGTTTTGTCCGTTACGGCGTAGTCCAACGGTCCAATGACGAGCTCTGAGGCCATAATTTCTTTCTTATCCATTCTAGAGTATTGGGGTAGTGGTCATAATGCCTACAACGATTATATTTCTCCACCACGGAGAAGTGCCAATATGCGTTGTTCTGATATTCTGACGAAGTTCAAATTTTGGAGACCTTCCTTCTACAAAGTTCTTTCTGGAACTTCCTGTAATTTCTCCAACTTTTCTTTCTTCTTGCTGAGATTTCTATTCTTCTTCTCTATGATCTGCGTTATTGGGTTCCTCTTCCCATTCTATTTCTTATCTTCTCTTGGCATAATAACTTCGCGGTGTTGATGATCTTTCATAAGGTTTAAGGGTAATACTTCTTCATTGTCTGGGGTAGGTGCCCTATTTTCTTGCGTTCTTTCAACTTCGATACCCAAGTCCCTGGTATTCGACATGTTCTCTTGTTCTTCCACCAAGTGTGTTATTCTCCTATTCATGAAATATTTTAATTCTTTCTTTTTCTGTTCTAGGGCTTCTTCTTCTTTTCTCCGGATCTGATCTTTCTCAATCCAGGTTTTTCCTAGTAACATAGCAAATGGGGCGTTGTTCTCAATAAATTTAACAACCTCAAATTCTTCTTCTGTCGAAGTGCCATGAGCACTCATAGATATCTTGGTAAGTCTCCCACATAGGGTTATCAACTTTCCTCTAAATAATCCTATTCCTCTCAATGAAAGAATCATAGCAGGCTTTCCTAAAATTTCCCTAGTTCTTTCTGTCATAATATTCACCCGTGTTTCCTCATCCAGGACATGATCTATGTCGAAGTCTCTTATTCTTGTTTCTATGCACTCTTTCTCTTTGAAGATCTCTGATAATTTGATATCTCTATGGTCATTCAGGGTTTCTTTCATTTGTAGTAGTACAGTCTCTGATTCTTTCTGGGGTTCTCCCATAGTCTTAATTTCCGAGTCTTTCACATGTTTATCTTGTTACATATTCATTATTTCAAGTTTATCAATCATTCTAGGGCAATCCATAACTTCATAGTCCATAGTTTTACAACAAAGACAACTAGGTTGTCTATCAGGGAAATCCTTAGCAAGATGGCATGGTCTTATACAACTGTAACAAAGGGTTAATCCTCTCTTTCTCTTAAATGATCCCCATCCTTTATTGTACTATGAACTACAATCATAGTAACTAACCTGCAAAAAATTCTTCCTAGGATCCTGCATCCATTTGTTAGTCCAAACACTCTTTCTATGCATAGGAATAATATATCTTTCATTATTTCTATCAGATCTACTCATATCAAACCTTCTTTCTTCTAGTTGTGTCCTAGTTTTTAGACTAGGACAAAATCTATCAAACATACCTAGATCCATACTATTGAAGAAAAAATTTCCACTTATCTTACCTTTAACAGAGCACAAAGCTTTTAGTTCTTACCTCTTTAATAAAAAAAATTCACTTTAACTTTATCAGAGCACAAAGCTTTCAGATCTTACCTCTTTTCTTTGGATTAGAATTCTTTTCTTAGCACAGATCTTTCACAAGTCAAGTAGAATACTGAGCACTAAAGAAACATATCTATGTATAAATCTTTATTTCTTTTCCTCAGTTCCCAACAATCACAATTTCAGGTCCCTGCAACAGAACCATTTGTTGGCACAAGGGAAGAACCAGGGTTCAACGTTTCAACAATGCACCAACAAAACCCTAACTACTGACCCTTTCGGCAACATCTACAAAGCAAATGAAGTCTCATCCAAGGTAGAGGCAGGGGTGGTTGTAGGGCTCAGGTGGATGCAACCTAGCCGGGACATGAATCTGTGATTACAATACTCTAACAAAGCACTTAACAGTTACCATTCATTAGTATTTAACTAGTATTTACTTCGTAGATAAATGTTGGATCATATTGTCATTGATGCCAATGGTTTGTCATTGATGCCAATGGTTTGTCATTAATGCCAATGGTTTTATTATTTGGGAGATTGTTGGATCATATGTCATTGATGTAAATGATTTGGTTTGATTGATGTCATTAAATGATGTCAAGTAATTGATTGATATGATGCCCTTGATGAGAATGATATATGTCCAAGTGGAAACCAATCGATGCAAAGAAGAATCATTAGTGTCTTATCATGGTTGATAAGGTGCAAAAATGGATGAACTCCAAAGTGGTCCCCTTATGGTGAAAGCCCTCATGGGAAGACACTTTATGGAATGAGTTATCCTAGAAGAATGGTTGGAGGACCCATGCTTGTATGTGGAATAATGAGATGAATATCAATGAATTTGTTGGTGAAACTATCCTATATGGATAGTGCTTGTCATGCCATTTTCGGTGGTATGTGGAATGTCACATAAATCCTCACGGTTTGAGAGTTATGGCCTTATGAAGTTGGAGGACCCCCATATGAAGGCTTCAAGCCCCAAAAGGTCAAAGAAGTAAAAGTTCTTGAAAAGAAGATATTATTATTTAAATGATAAAGTAAAAGTGACAATATCAAGATGGATTATTTAAACGATAAAGTAAAGTGACCAAATCAAGAAGGAATAT